>CM047750.1:11183556-11317362 GCA_026225825.1 Pistacia integerrima
AACGATCTTATATTATTTGATTATTATATTTAGTTGTTAAATAAAATAAGATTTCGGTAATCTTCAAATATTAAAAGTAGTTACTATTTATAATATTAGAGGTAATCTGATTATCTTTATTTTCTTATGTATTGTAAGATTACTTGGATAATTTTTTTTTTTTGTTACAATTCTATCTCTTATTAATAAAATTTTAGGACAATAATACCCTTATTTTTAAATTTATTTACATGAATCTTGCTTTACTATTTCACCCCAATTAATTAACTTTTGGGATAAAATTACTCTTGAAATCAAAACAAATTTCAGCTTATCCAAGCCACCACCCCCACCCACCTGCTGCCGCCAGCCAAACCACCGTCGGTCATCGCTGGAAGTCGTTGGAAGTCACCTGGAGTCGCCAAAAAGGGCCATATTGAGGCCTCCCGGTCACGGTGAGCTGCTCATGGTGACTTTCGACGGTGGTCTGCGGTGGCGGCAGGCGGTGGCAAGGTGGTGGGGCTGAGTTCGTTATAAATTAAAGTTTTATATAATCGGGGTGTTTTAGCTAAATTTGAAATATAAGGGGTTAAAAAAATTATTTAAAAATTAATAATAAAAATAATATTATATTAATATTTAAAAAGAAGGCAATTTAGTAATTTAAATAACATACCAACCAAATTTATTTCTCCTAACCAAACATATTAATATAAAATACCTACTAATTTTTTCTAACTAACCAAACATATTTTCTTAAAGATTCTCAGTAATTTTCAAGGTAATATAAGATTCCAGTAATCTAACATTTCCAGAACCAAACGCACCCTAAAGGTTAGCCTGGTGGTTAAGAAGACTTGCTCATTTTATTAATTTTTTGGGTTCAAACCACTTTGAGGTTACCTATTACATTTATGACTTACCTGAAATATTAAATTTGTAAAGTGTTCAATGGGCTTTGAAGATTAGTTAAGTTACGTACAAGCTAACTCAGATGCCTCTGTTATATAAAAAAAATGGTATGAAATTAAATATGATGTGATTTAAGATATCTACTTAATCCCAATAATTCAAGTGATATCCAACATATCTAAACTTGTTATGTCTAAGAAGAATGAGAATAAGTTAGAGGATTAAATAATAGTTGATGAATTGATAAATGAGGTAAATATAGCTTAAAGGAGTTTACTAATGAAATGAAAATATATAGAAGGATGAATTGATAAACAAGGTTTGATTGACTAATAGTTCTTTAATAAACAGAAAGATGTTTGATTGTCAATTGGGAGAGATGAAGATGTGGGTAAAAAAATCACTTCCGCCTCATTTGGATTGAGAGATTTTAAATAAATGATTTCGTTAAATTCATAAATTTTGTAAAATCCTTTGTTTGCTTTTTTTTTTTTAAAAAAAAGTTGAAATCCACGGATTTTGAAAAATCCACCACCCTGCAGAATCCTTTATTTTTAAGGGTTTTAATATCTCACCTGGTAGGTGGGATTTTGCCAGATCCATCAGTTTTGATAAAATGAGAGATTTTGTTAATATTTTAATTTTTCAAAATTATTTTTGTTAATAATTTAATATCCCAATAATTACCTTTTACCCTAGTTAAAAGAAATATATTTGTCGTTCTCTTTTTTTGAATTCTTCACCTTTATATCACCAGTATCTTCAGAGCATACTAAAGAAATAACCTACCTGTGAGTTTTCATTCTTTTGATTAATTATTTTCAATTTATTATTTGCAAAATGTTTTTTTATTATTTCAATTTCTCATAGTGATTCTTTTTGTTATTTAGTTAAGAACTTATTAGTGGTGACTTTTTATTTTTCATGAAATATAAAATCAACAAAGCCATTGCAAATAGCCCTCAAGCTTGTCATATATATAAGTTCTTTTACAAAGCAATGGGTCTCACAATATATAGATTGGGGGCAAACTCTGGTTCTATGTTACAATTTCGCCTATGAGCTTTCTTGTGCTATATATTGACACTAATTTTCTATATAGATATTGTTATGTTATATGTTCTAATATTATTCAACTATTGAAGTTACCATGAATAAAGATAGTTGAAAATATATTATAGTAACTTGGAATTCTCTCTCTCTCTCTCTCTCTCTCTCTCTCTCTCTCTTTCTTTCTTTTTTTTTTTTATACCAAATCACAAAAAATCATTTATTATAATTAGATTTTTCTATCAAACATAATTTAACTTGTACTTATTTAGATGAAAGCTGAATTTTTGTTTGTTTTGCATATTGAGGGTAAAGTTGGAAATTATTTATCAAATCCATAGATTGTATTCATCTAACCAAACATGAGTGCATGAAAATTTGAATAAACAATCCATGGATTTTATATTTAAACCAAATAATGGAATTTATCAAATATATGGATTTTGAATCCATGGATTGTACAAAATCCATAGATTTTAAAACCTCTAAATCCGAACGAGGCATAACATTCACTTCTTTTAATTCAATTCAGTTGTTGGCCCAATTTTCAACATCACCCTATTTCCAGTGGGTTAAATGTTTATAAATTAAAATATGGACAAATATAATAAATCACAAAACTTTCACGTATCAAATAGTTTAACTATTGAATAATATTCTATATGTATGTGATGTTGAAATGTAGTAATTAATGTAATATTATATAATATAACATTAAATTATTGTAATGAAAATTTTAGAATATCACTAAAAGTATTTAATATTACTCATAATTACATGAAATCTATATAATTATTTGCTATACATTCCAATAAGTTCATGTTTTAAAATATGTCACATTGCTTAATATATAAAAATAATCCAAAAAATTTTCTGGGTTATTTCTATGGAATAAAAAACAAATGGCCTGTTTGTTATACTTTTTAAAAATGGTATTTTGAAAAAGTGTTTTAAGTTGAGTTGAGTTGAATCAAATCGAATTAGATTTGAATATGAAAATGTGTTTGGTAAAATATCTGAAAATTATATCAGAATTAGATAAAATGTTGCATAGTTGTTTGGTACATTTTTTAAAAAAGGTTTTTAAGACAGAATAGTTATTTGGTACATTTTGTGAAAATATTTATACTGTTTTTAACCCCCTATATTTATTAATTTAGCTAAATACCCCACAATAAAGTTTAAAAATTAACTAAAGTACCCCAATAACGTAAGAGGACAGACAACCATCGGCCACCACCGTTGTACGGCAGTTGGCAGTTGCTAGAACGATGCACGATCGATTGAATCTGATCGATCGTGTGTCGATATAGTCGTTTTTGGTCAGATCTACGGCCAGAATATGTCTATTGACGCTTTGCCCATTGTTAATGGCCAGATCTCGGCTAGAATCTGGCCATCAACAACCAGATGTTTGGCCATCAATAGCTAGATGTCTGGCCATAGTTCAGGTTGTTTCTGGCAAGATTAGTGCGCCGGCCAGAGGCCGGTTGGTTTGGCGGTTATATCGCTTTGTTTCGACCACGTCGGTCGGTGGTAGTTGACGGCGGTGGTCTTGGATGGATTAATTTTCAGATTGGAATGAGACAAAAATGAGGAGGAGAGAGAAAAAATGTTTTCAGTTGAATAGAGTTAGATAATCTGAAAACAGGTCCCATCCTCTTTTTATTTTTAAACAAAAAATCTTATTTGAGTTGGATTAACTTGTAAGTAAACAAACACATATTCTGTTTTTTAATCCAAATAAGATAACTGAATAATGATTTAGAATACTGCAACAAATAGGGGCAAAAGATTTCCCTTGATCAACCTTCTAACATCATGATGGTGATGCAAACTTATGGCATAGTTAATATAAAGAAGTCTAGAGTTATGGAGAATTCTTCCATCAGTTTTAATATAAAGAAGGCATTTTCTAAGATCTTTAACATATTCATTGTTCAAATTTTTGCATGATAAAACAAAGTTTATACCTTCAGCTTCTGTCTGGAAGACAACAATCTCATACATGAAAAAAACAACCAAAAAAAGAAGCAACTTTAATGTATGTTTACAATAAGCGTATGCATTATTAACGTAGAAAGAACTTGATGCTATTCATCGTTGTCTTCATCATCTTCTCGCCCATTTGTGGCATTCCTGTTGACATCGGAGGCAAGTTCAGCTTCGATGGACTTGGAATGTATCTTCTCATATACGCTAGACTGGGAGGGAGAATCTTATAATAAACTAATTTCGTTAGAAATTAAATATAGATGAATAGGTGCATTATCTAATTAACTCTTAACGGGGCGTTTGGTTCGGGAATGTTAGATTACTGGGAATGTTGAATTACTGGAAAGATAGATTACCTTGAAAGATTACTGTGAATCTTTAGAAAAATATGTTTGGTTAATTGATGGGTATGTTATATTAATATGTTTAGTTATGGGGAATAAATTGGTGGGTATGCTATTTAAATTACTAAATTGTCCCCCTATAAATATTAGTATAAAATTATTTTTATTATTAATTTTTGAATAATTTTTTTAACCCCCAATATTTCAGATTTAGCTAAAACACCCCCGCTTAAATAAAACTTTAATTTATGACAAAATCACCCCCGCCTCCTGCCGCCAACGCGAACCACTGTCGGATGTCCCCGTGAGTACGTCACCGTGACCAAGAGGCTCCGGTATGGCCGTTTTTGGCCATATTGATGGCAAAAAACGGCCAGATCCCTCGATCTAGCCGGAAATGGCCAGAATAGATCTGGCCATTTCCGGCCATATCAAAGCCTCCCGGAGCCTCCCGGAGCCTCCCACAGAATTTCCAGTGTTTTTAGGGACTTTGGCAATTTTTCGACGGTGGTCCGTGTTGGTTGACCTGCTGTCGGCGGTGGTGGTGGCTTGGTGGCAGTGGTGGTCTATAACTTATTTTAATTATAAGGGTATTATTGTTCAAAATTTTAATTAAACAAGGGTAAAATTGAAATAGGATATTAATGTAAATTTGTTTTAAAGTAGGGGTATTATTGTCCAAATTTTTTATTAATAAAGGATAAAATTGTAACAAAAAAAGATAATCAGAAAACATAAGAAAATTGAGGTAATCAGATTACCTCTTATATTACCAATAGTAACTACTATTGGTATTTGAAGATTACTGGTATCTTATATTACTTGACAACCAAACGTGGTAATCAAGTAATATAAGATGACATTACCCCAGTAATGCCACTTAACCCCGAACCAAACTGACCCTAAGTGTAACAGGCCTTGTTCCATTAATTCTGGGTTATTTTCGTAAAAGCCTAAAATTAAACTTTTTAATTAAATACTCTATTAAGAAAGTTTTAATAATTTAATCTTGATTAATTTTACATTAAAACTCTATCCATATGACAATTAATAATTTACATGTGTATCCTTATACAATATAAATAATTGGAATTGGCTACCATTTTAACCTCAAATTGCCTTTTAATCCGTTGAGATCGTTTTTCATCTAATGGATAAAGAAAATTGTCACAATTTATACAAATATAAACATAATCTCAATTTGATGAATCTAATCATTAAATACTTGGTCAAGATTATTATTTGAGTCCTTGAAAAAATTTTAAGGTGATATTTTTATTTCATTTAGAAGTCATGAATTTCATATCTGAGGATTATAGTTCACATTGCTTATAAGTACTCTTGCCTAACTAGCTAGGATATATATATATATATATATATATATATATATATATATATATATATATATATATATATATATATATATATATATATATATATATATATATATATATATATATATCAAGGATGTCCAGACTAACATGCTCTACCTTAACTAATCTCCCGAAGCTTTGAAGTTAACGATCAGATGACTATATTCATATGGTTTCACCTTTTATTCTAATAAAAAAAAACATATTACTAACAAGAGTTACTCTATCCACTTATGATTTAGATAGACACGGCCTTAATAGTCAAAGTGTGAATTTAATATTCAATTAAGGTATTTACATTAAATATTAATTATCTGGCCTACTCAATGTATTCCAAATACACTAGTGTTTTGCCCTAAAGAACTATGTCTCTCATATATGACTTACTCATGTAAATAATTTTTTATATTGATAAAGTTTAGGAGCCTTAATATATTGTATGGTTTATCACGAGTAAAACTGTTTTATCCATTATTTCAATATTTATCATCAAAAAACATTTTCTATCCAGAAAATATTCCTAACATGATGATATCCCCAAACTTGGAGTAAAAATCGAAACTGGGATCCACAAACTCATTTTTGTCAGCGAATTAAGGATTCAGAATAATAGATCGTATGTAATCACATAAATGAGGGAGAAGCCTGACCACTGCAATTCCAGTAAAATCTATTTGCCACAAATGATTACCAATAACTTGAGGGAGCAAGAAAAAAAAAAAAAAAAATCCTAGAACAAGACCCACATGCTACTCAAGTTCAGTTTCCCATTCTGGGTGTTCGTGGGAACTACCACTCGAATATTTAAAATTCTCTGGTGTCTCGTGAGTTTTTATAGAATGAATAATCAGAATAAGTATACACCCAATCACATGTATAGCTGAGTTAGTAAGAAGCACCGACTTGTCACTCAAGACATGGCGTGGTTCAAGAGGAGTGCGCGAAGTAATCTTTTGAATGAGCCTTAGAATTAGTAGAAATGATGCCATTAGTGTTAGAATTATTTATAATTCTTATAAAGTGGTCCATGTGAATTAAATATAATATAAGGTTTAGTAATAATTAATTTAATTAAAGGGCATATTGGTCTTTAACCTTTGATGGAAAGTTTGCATCAGTTAATAAAATAACTGATGTTTGCAGTTAATTAAATAACTGCAATATAAAAGGTGAGTCCTCTCTCTATTCTCAAGATACACTAAAATTTTTTCTCTGTCCATCAAGAGAGTTTGCGATTACAGAAGAGAAGAAAGAGAGAGAAATGCTGCCTATTTTTGATTCAATCAAGATTCAAGTTTTAATTTTCAAACTATGGAATCAGGTATGTATTTCTTTTATATATATGTCAAAGTTCATCAAGTTTTAAGATCTTATAACTTTATATTTGTGTAACTTAGGGCATAGAAACATGAATTGATTATTGATTATTTGCTTATGATGAGTTTACTTTTAAGTTTACATGTGGTATAGAGCCAGGTTTTAGGTTTAGAGACTAATGAATTTCCATTAAGTTATTTTTAGGGTTCTTATGGGATGTAGAAATTAATTGGGTTTTTGGAAATTGTGAAATAGGAATGTTTGGGTAAAATAGATTTAAGAAAGTAGTTTGGGTAAAATAGATTTAAGAAAGTAGTTTGGGTTTAGAAATTAACAAATTGGAAGGCTGGAAAATTATTCTGAAATGCAAATTTTCAGAATCCAGAACCTTTTTTTAATAAAAAAAAAAAAATTTTTCCAGAAATTCGGAATATGAAGTTTACCTAATTTTTCCAGAAATTGAGGTCAATAATTGACCCATAAAATATTGACTCAACCCAATGATTAAAACTTTATTAAGTGAGCCCAATTTTTAAATCTATTAAGAATAACCCATGAAGAAGCCCAAACCTTTTTGGTCAAATGGGTCAATCCAAATAGGTTAAAACGGGTTCACCCGAACCGAAAAATGGATCAAATCGACCTGATCAGGATCCGAAAAGGGTGATCTGGACCTGTCAACGGGTTAAACTGGTTTAGACTATTGACTGAACCGGTTCATGGTTAAAGTTAACGGTCAACCGTTAAATATAACGGTCAACCGTTAAAGTTAACGGTCAACCGTTAAAGTTAACGGTGACAATCAAAATTAACAATGAGGGTCGAATCAATCAAATTTTGTCCTTAATGTTCGTTTAGGCATGTGAAATGTGTATAAGTTTTTAAAGTATAATTTTTTTTAGAGAAAGAGTTTGATAACTATATTATGTATAATTTGTTAGTCACCAAAGTGGCCAAATTAAAATGATTATGCCATAAATATCAAACTAAATAAGATTAAATTACTCATGATTATTAGATGCTTTAATGAGATGACATAATGTATTGGACATGAGTAATTTGAAGTTTATATGTTATAAGATAGTTAAGGATCGCCCAAAGGTGGATTAGTTAATCCTATAATTATGAACATAATAGTGGTTAATTAATGTACTTGATTAGGTGTGTTTAGTATATCCAAAGATAACAAACATGTCTAACTAAAGTACATTTAATTACCAATTAAAAAAACTTATAAAAGATTGCATCAATTAAGTTTAATTATCGTATACTGGTATTTCTCCCAAAGGAGATTTTCAATATATATTTATGTTTTAATGATAATAAATTTTAATATCTGAATATGAAATTATGTATAAGGTATAAAACTCAAAGCATTAATGTGTAAGCATAATTTTTGTTTTTGCAGCATCTGCTCTTTATGCCTCATCTATTATTAAGTTTAATGAGTTCAATTATAATGAATGGAGTGAACAAGTCGAGTATCACTTGGGTGTTCAAAATCTCGACCTTGCACTCATGACAGAGAAACCAGCTGATCTCACTGAGAACAACACTGATGAAGAAAGATCTTTCCATAAGAAATGGGAGAGATCGAATAGATTGAGCCTAAAATATTTACGGATGATAGTGGTGAGTGAAATCAAGACCTCACTTCCTACCACAGAATATGCTAGGGAATTTATGAGATTAGCCAAAGAGACTTCTCAGTCTAAGGCCGCTGACAAGTCCTGCACGGGGGCATTAATGAGTAGGCTGACCACCATGAAATATGATGGTTCTCGTAGCATGTATGAACGTGTGACTGAGATGTCAAATATAGCAGCAAGAATTAGAAACGTAGAAATGTTTGTGGACGAAAGTTTCCTTGTTAAGTTTGTCATTAACTTTTTACCTCCTCAGTTTAGTCTATTTCAAATTAATTATAACACAATTAAAGATAAATGGAATATGACTGAGCTTCAAACTAAGTTAGTTCAATAGGAGGAAAGATTGAAGAAACCAGGAGTTCATTTTGTTAATCTTGTGGGCTCGTCCAGAGTTAAGAACTAATCCAACAAGAAGTATGGAAAGGGCAAAAGGCCACTGAAGATTAATGAGTCTTCTGCCCAAGTCCATAAGAAGGATAAGACTAAAGAAAAATGTCATTTTTGTAAGAAAGTTGGACACTATATGAGGGATTGCCTGAAACGTAAGGCATGGTTCGAAAAGAAAGGTAAGACTAGTGCTTTTGTATGTTTCGAATCATATTTATCGGAAGTTCCTTATAATACTTGGTGGATTGATTCTGGATGTATCACTCATATCTCTAATACTTTGCAGGGATTCCTTATGACCTAGATCATAAACGACAATGAAAGATTTGTGTACATAGGGAATCGAGTCAAAGCACGAGTTGAAGCCATTAGAACTTATCGTTTAATTTTAAATACTGGACATCATTTAGATTTGTTTAATACTCTTTATGTACCGGAGTTATCCCGTAATTTTATCTAAACTTGATTTAGAAGGATATTCTTTTAAGTTCGGGAATGAATGTTTCAGTTTATTTAAATATAATTGTTTAATTGGTTCTGGTGTGCTTTGTGATGGATTGTACAAATTACATCTTGATAGTTTGTTTGCTGAGACATTATTGACCCTACATCATATCATAGGAGCAAAATGTGATTCTGTGGATGAGAAATCTGCTTATTTATGGCATAAGCATTTAGGCCATATATCAAGAGAAATGATGCAAAGATTAGTAAATGATGAAGTTTTACCTGATTTGGACTTTACTGATCTTAGTGTCTGTGTGGATTGTATCAAAGGAAAACAAACCACATCCACAATTAAGAAAGCAGCCACAAGAAGCACATAACTCCTTGAATTAATACATACCGATATATGTGGTCCTTTTGATGTACCTTCTTTTAGTGAAGAAAGATATTTCATCACTTTTATAGATGATCTTTCACGTTATGGATATAGCTATTTATCGCATGAAAAATCTCAGTCTGTTAATATCCTAGAGGTATTCATTAATGAAGTTGAGAGATAATTAGATAGAAAGATGAAAGTAGTACGATCAGATAGAGGTGGTGAATATTATGGTAAATACAATGAATCTGGACAATGTCCAGGTCCATTTGCTAAATTCCTGGAAAGTCAAGGCATATGTACCCAATACACAATGCTAGGAACATCGAAACAGAATGGTGTTGCAGAAAGGCGTAACCGAAAGTTAATGGATATGGTTAGGAGTATGTTAAGTCATTCCTCATTACCCTCATCATTGTAGATATATGCATTAAAGACTGCTGTATATTTATTAAATAGGGTTTCTAGTAAGGTAGTTCCAAAGACTCATTTTGAACTGTGGACAGGAGGCACCTGCATGTTTAGGGTTGCCCAGTAGAAGTCAAGATTTATAATCCACATGAAAAGAAACTAGACTCAAGAACGACCAGTGGTTTTTTCATTGGTTATCCAGAAAAATCTAAAGGGTATCGTTTTTACTATCCTAGCCATAGTACGAGAATAGTTGAGACTGGAAATGCAAGGTTTAAAAGGGGTGAGCACGGGTAGCGGGTAGAAGGCCAGGCTGAGGCAGGAACCTACCCGAGGCCTACAGCTGTGCGGGAGGGTAGGTTCCGGTTCCCAATTTTTTGGAACCGCATCTTGTGTGGTTAGGTTCCAGGTTCTTACCCCAGGAGGAAGGCAAAGGGCCGGAAGGCCAAGGAACTGTAAAAAGGGTACCCTGTTTGGAACCTGTTTAGAACCTGTTTTGGAACCTGTTTGGAACCTGTTTTGGAACCTGTTTTGGAGCCTGTTTGGAACCTGTTTGGAACTTGTTTTGGAACCTATATTGGAACCTGTTTTTGGAACCTATTTAGAACCTATTTTGGAATCTGGACTATAATGAAATATTTGTGAAATGTTAATAATGGGGGAGTTTCTATTATTTTACATATAAAAAAATTTAAAATAAAAAAAGTTAAATTTTTAGAATAACCTAATTAAATAAATATACGAATACAATTATACTTATTACATATAAATTACACCATATTAAAAGCTTTGATATATTATAATACATTAATATTAAAGTTTTGATCAATTAAGTGAATAATTGGAATTATGATCTAATTAAAAGTGTTTTACATTTTTAATGTTATTAAAAGAATTATTTTTGAATAAAATAGTATATTTGATTGAGTAATAATATATCTAGTTATTTACTTCAATTATCAAGTTCTAAGTATATCTATAATAAATTAGTAATTAATTAATTATATATGATAAATTGATAAACATTAATAAATTTAATTACTAGTTAAATATCATACTTAATCAATTATAACATTACATTATAGTTAAATGATTACTTAATTAATTATAATTTTATAACATTACTTAATTGATTTATAGTATAATTAATTATAGCATTACATTAATTGATTACTACTTAATTAATTGACTTTATTATAAACATTAGTGCAAATTTAATTAAATGATTAAAAATTTAATTAATTATAATATTACATTAAAAATTTATAGTATGATTATTTAATAGTTAATTCACTATAACATTGCATTATAGTATGATTATATAATTAATTATAACATTACATAATTAAATAATTACTTAATTGATTATGAGTTATGATATTATGTTTTAAACATTAGTAATTACTAATTTGCTACATAAACATTAGCACAATACTTAATTAAATGATAAGAAATTTAATTAATTATAGTATTACCTTATAAACATTTCATTATAAACATTAATTAAACATTACATTATAGTTAAATAATTACTCAATTAAATTATAATATTATTATATTACATTATATATTATGATCACTTACTTAATTATAGCATTACATAGTTAAATGATTACATAATTACATAATTAGTTATGAATTTATAACATTACATTATAAACATTAGTAATTTACTAATTTACTATATTATTACATTACTTAATTAAATGATTAAAAATTTAATTAATTATAACATTACCTTATATATTTATAATATAATTACTTAATCAATTATAACATTTTATTATAAACATTAGTATATTAATCAAATAATTTGAAATTTAATTAATTATAATATTAAATTATAGATTTATAGTATGATTATTTAATTCATTATAACATTATATTATACTATTATAGTATGATCATATAATTAATATAACATTACATAATTAAATAATTACTTAATTGATTATGAGTTATGATATTATATTTTAAACATTAGTAATTACTAATTTACTATATAAACATTAGCACAATACTTAATTGAATGATAAGAAATTTAATTAATTATAACATTATCTTATAAATATTAATTAAGCATTACATTATAGTTAAATAATTACTCAATTAAATTATAATATTATTATATTACATTATATTATGATTACTTACTTAATTATAACATTATATAGTTAAATGATTACATAATTATTTAATTAGTTATTAATTTATAACATTACATTATAAACATTAGTAATCTACTATACTATTACATTACTTAATTAAACGATTAAAAATTTAATTAATTATAACATTACTTTATACATTTGTAATATGATTACTTAATCAATTATAACATTCCATTATAAACATTAGTATATTAATTAAATGATTTGAAATTTAATTAATTATAATATTAAATTATAGATTTGTAGTATGATTACTTAATTCATTATAACATTATATTATACTGTTATAGTATGATCATATAATTAATATAACATTACATAATTAAATAATTACTTAATTGATTATGAGTTATGATATTATATTTTAAATATTAGTAATTACTAATTTACTACATAAACATTAGCACAATACTTAATTAAATGATAAGAAATTTAATTAATTATAACATTACCTTATAAACATTAATTAAGTATTACATTATAGTTAAATAATTACTCAATTAAATTATAATATTATTATATTACATTATATTATGATCACTTACTTAATCATGACATTATATAGTTAAATGATTATATAATTATTTAATTAGTTATGAATTTATGACATTACATTATAAACATTAGTAATCTACTATACTATTACATTACTTAATTAAACGATTAAAAATTTAATTAATTATAACATTACTTTTATATTTGTAATATGATTACTTAATCAATTATAACATTCCATTATAAACATTAGTATATTAATTAAATGATTTGAAATTTAATTAATTATAATATTAAATTATAGATTTGTAGTATGATTACTTAATTCATTATAACATTATATTATACTATTATAGTATGATCATATAATTAATATAACATTATATAATTAAATAATTACTTAATTGATTATGAGTTATGATATTATATTTTAAATATTAGTAATTACTAATTTGCTACATAATCATTAGCACAATACTTAATTAAATGATAAGAAATTTAATTAATTATAACATTACATTATAAATATTAATTAAGCATTACATTATAGTTAAATAATTACTCAATTAAATTATAATATTATTATATTACATTATATTATAATCACTTACTTAATTATATCATTATATAGTTAAATGATTATATAATTACTTAATTAGTTATGAATTTATAACATTACATTATAAACATTAGTAATTTACTATACTATTACATTACTTAATTAAACGATTAAAAATTTAATTAATTATAACATTACTTTATATATTTGTAATATGATTACTTAATCAATTATAACATTCCATTATAAACATTAGTATATTAATTAAATGATTTGAAATTTAATTAATTATAATATTAAATTATAGATTTGTAGTATGATTACTTAATTCATTATAACATTACATTATACTATTATAGTATGATCATATAATTAATATAATATTACATAATTAAATGATTACTTAATTGATTATGACATTATATTATAAACATTAGTAATTTACTAATTTGCACAATATTTAATCGAATTATTATAATTTTATTAATTATAACATTATATTATAAATTTATGGTATGATTATTTAATTAATTATAACATTCTATTATAAACAATATTATAATACTTAATTAAATGATTAACAATTTAATTAATTATAATATTACATTATAATTAAATAATATATTACTTAATTAATTATAACATTACAATTTACATTGTAGTATGATCACTTAATTAATTATAACATTACAATTTACATTGTAGTATGATCACTTATTTAATTATAACATTACTTGTTTCTAATATTAAATTTACTAAATTATATTTGGTATATTATAAATACCCAATTAACCAATTATAACATTAAATTAATAAATTTATAAACATTAATAATTTATTAACTTATCAAATAGACCCCTGGCAAATGGCAATGTTAGTAATTAGTATTAAGAATTGTTGTTTGTTTAAATGATTTTGGTGAAGTTATTTTATGTGAATTATGATGAATAATTGTTTGTGTTTTGGTTTTGATTGACGAATTTTATGTGAATTGTGATGAATTGGTTGAATTCAAGCGTTGCTTAGAGATTACAGGTTATGAGTTACATTGGACACAAATAAATGAATAACAAAAATTTGTTAGGGGTGTATTTGTAAACTTATAAGGTGTTTTTGTTATTTTTTAAACTAATAGGCGGGTAATTGATTTTTTATAGGGTACCCTTGAAAGGAACCGGAACCTGCATTTTAGGTTCCGGTTCCTTGAATTGAAGAACCTGTACTGTGCGGTTCCGATTCCGGTTCCTTTTTTTGGGAACCTGTACTGTAGTTCCGGTTTTGGTTCCCCGGAAAAGTGCAGGGTACCCGAAACCGCTCACCCCTATTGAGAATGGTGAAACCAGTGGGAGTGTTGAACCACGTAAAGTGGATATTCAAGAATTCAGGGTACAGGTCCCTATGCCTATGACTTCTACTAAGGTTCCTATAGTTGTTAGACGTTCTGATAACAATCAAGAACAACAGATAATTGAGCAAACACTACCTGATAATTTAGTAATCAATAAACCTATGGTTGGTGAGCCACATGAAGTAGTAAATGAACCACAAGAAATGGCATTAAGAAGATCTCAAAGACAAAGGAGATCTGCAATTTCTAATGATTATATGGTTTATCTACAAGAGTCTGAAATTGAATTAGGAATGAAAGCAAATCCAGTTTCGTTTTCACAAGCCCTTAAAAGTGATAATTCTGTAAAATGGTTAGACGCCATGAAAGAAGAGTTAAAATCAATAGAATACAATGAAGTCTAAGATCTAATAGTATTGCCTGAAGGTTGTAGAACAGTTGGGTGTAACTGGGTCTTTAAGACCAAGCATGACTCTAATGACAATATTGAATGGTACAAGGCCAGACTTGTTGCCAAAAGTTTTACTCAGAAAGATGGTGTTGATTACAACGAGACTTTTTTGCTAGTTTCCTCAAATGACTCGTTTAGAATTATTATGGCAATGATAACTCATTATGATCTAGAGCTTCATTAAATAGATGTGAAAACTGCCTTTCTGAATGGGGATTTAGAAGAAAAAGTGTACATGGAACAACCTGATGGTTTTCCAATTGAAGGGAAGGAAACATGGTGCGTAAATTAAAGAAATCTATATACGGATTAAAACAAGCTTCTAGACAGTGGTACCTCAAGTTCAATGATACCATTACTACTTTCGGATTTAAGAAAAACACTGTTGATCGGTGTATATATCTGAAGGTCAATGGGAGCGCATTTGTAATTCTAGTCCTGTATGTTGATGACATTTTGCTTGCTACTAATGATCTTGGCATGATGTATGAAACCAAGAAGTTTCTCTCTAAGAACTTTGAGATGAAGGACATGGGCGAGACATCCTATATGATTGGAATTGAAATTATCCGTGATAGATCACAAGGATTGTTGGGATTGTCTCAAAAAGCTTATATCAACAAAGTTCTGGAGAGATACAAAATGGATAAGAGCTCTGCGAGTCCAGTTCCAATTTAGAAAGGTGATAAGTTGAGCATTAAGCAATGCCCACAGATTGAATTAGAACGTAAGCAAATGGAGCATATTCCTTATGCATTAGTTGTCGGAAGTTTAATTATGCTCAGACATGTACCATACCTGACATTAGTTTTACGGTCGATTTGCTGGGTAGATATCAAAGTAATCCTGGAATGGATCATTGGCGAGCTGCAAAGAAAGTGTTAAGATATTTACAAGGGACGAAATATCATATGCTTACTTATAAGAGATCCGATTATCTTGAGGTAGTTGGATATTCAGATTCAGATTTCGCTGGTTGTTTAGACACCAGGAAATCCACTTTTGGCTACGTATTTATGTTAGCTAGTGGAGCAGTTTCATGGAAAAGTGCAAAACAGTCTGTCATTGCTGCTTCCATTGTGGAGGCTGAGTTTGTGGCATGCTTTGATGCCACAGTTCAGGGATTATGGCTGCGGAATTTTATTTTAGGACTTGGGATTGTCGATAGTATTGCCAAGCCGCTGAAAATTTATTGTGATAATGCCGCAGCAATCTTTTTTTCTAAAAATGACAAATATTCAAAAGGTGCTAAACATATGGAATTAAAATACTTTGCCGTTAAAGAAAAAGTTCAGAAACATAGAGTGACTATTGAGCATATTAGCACCAATTTTATGATAGCAGATCCACTGACTAAAGGGCTATCACCTAAGACCTTTAATGAGCACGTTGAAAGGATGGGTATTATTGCCCGTCATGATTGATTTATAATGTATTGTATATGTTCCTTCACATTATGTTGTTTTTATGTACATAAAGCTCTTTATATTTAGTCACTCTGAGCTCTTGATATATTGTTTCTGATTGATATTAGTTATTCTATTGTATGTTTCTTTATATTATGTTGTTTTGTATACATGAATGATAAAGATGACATAATTTGTCCTTGATAAGGGCATTATTGTTGGACCATTAAGAATTATTATAGATTGTTCTGAGTATAGAATTTGTAAAGTGATACATGGAAGGGAATATGTTGATTTAATAACATATGACCGCCATGGTCCTTATAGGTTCCTACTTTATAATGTTTATATCTTGACCATTTAAGATATGACCTTTAATTCATTATTATTGTGTACACATTATGTTTAATTACTAAGCTGTAAAGTTTTATTTTTATGACACATGGACCAAGTGGGAGAATGTTAGATTTATTTATAATTCTTATAAAGTAGTCCATGTGAATTAAATATAATATAAGGTTTAGTAATAATTAATTTAATTAAAGGGCATATTGGTCTTTAACCTTTGATGGAAATGTTGCATCAGTTAATAAAATAACTGATGTTTGTAGTTAATTAAATAACTACAATATAAAAGGTGAGTCCTCTCTCTATTCTCAAGGTACGCTAAAATGTTTTCTCTATCCATCAAGAGAGTTTGCGATTACAGAAGAGAAGAAAGGGAGAGAAACGTTGCCTATTTTTGATTTAATCAGGATTCAAGTATTAATTTTCAAACTACAGAATCAGGTATGTATTTCTTTTATATATATGTGAAAGTTTATCAAGTTTCAAGATCCCGTAACTTTATATTTGTGCAACTTAGGGCATAGAAACATGAATTGATTATTGATTTTTTTGCTTATGATGAGTTTGCTTTTAAGTTTACAATTACAAGGAGCAAGATTGTAGCCAAGAGCTTGGACACCTAGCATGACAAGAGACATGAATGGAACATAATCCAAATTAAGCTTGACATAAAACAACTGACCAAAAAGCAAGCGACTGCAAATGAGAGTATCAAAATCCGGAGAATTCCCTCAACCCCTCGAGAGAATGCAAATTATCCTCCATATCTCTAAGCATTTGAAATTTTGAGCAATTACGTGTATGGTTAAAGTACTTATAAGTGACTGATAAATAGTTGACATGTTTGGTAAAATGTGGCTTATAAATACATTTTATTATAAAATGACTAAAAAGGGTACTACATTAAACAAGGATATACTATGGAATTTTAAAATTAAACAAGGATAATGTGGTAATATATTTGGTCAAGCTAGTTTATAAATATAATGCTTATAAGGAAAAAAAAAAAGTACCTCCTTCCCAACTTATTTTTTTTTTGCTTATAAGCTCATAAAAAGTTATAAACAAACAGATCAGCTTAATTTTAGAGCTTGACTAGTTTATAAGCTAGTTTGACTAGCTTATAAGCTTAGACAAATACTCCCTAACTATGCCGATTTTCCAAAGGAGGGACACCTCGAAATATTGCAGCAACCTTTGCTGAGCTGCCTGAGCATGCATTTCCCTTTCCATGCGTTTGCTCACACCTAAGATTTTTTATCTCTTGTGGAAATTTCAACAATATTTCAAGATCTTCTTATTTTGTCAATTTTAGGATATTTGTAATGTCTTTGATATCTTATAATCTCCTAATTATGATTGTATATTGTAATTGACATGATTAGGAGATTTCATAGATTGTATCCTCCTTATATAAAGCCTATAACTCTTACTGAATTAATCAGTGAATTGAAACATATAATTCTTCAATTAAACATGGTATTAGAGCCACTCTCTGATCTAAAAAATTTCTCAATATTGTAAAGTAGTCGCCGGAAAAATCATTGGTGAGTAATCATCTTGTCATCATCCTGCCAACACCATCTTGCCCATATCAAATCAACCATTACCAATGTCGAAAAAGAACCATCATCAATACATAAACCTCCAGTCGAAAAACAACTTAAACACCAACCATACAACTCACACAACCAAACCATCATATCCATTTCCGTCTCAATACCATATGATTATCCCATTTGGAAATCAACTCCATCTATCCAACCAACAAATCAACCCAACCACAATATAAATCCTACCAATTGAACCATAATCTTTGGTAGTTGCAAACACAAAAAATATGTCTAGAAAAAAAAATCAACTAAGTCCACCCAATCCCAATCCGAAATCACTTGTCGAATCCCAAACCGGAAATCATTCATTGCCGATGCCCCACAACTGAATCCAAACCAAAACCATTCGTTGCCGCCGTCGATTTGCTTCGAATGCTGACGCCATAAATCCCATGTCGCCGACGCCGAGAACAAATTGTTCATAACCACCAAGCCAAGGTCGTTTCTCCCAATCTGACACCGATGCCAACGAGACTAATAATCATCGATTCGTTGCCGCTATCCTTCTTTGGAGCTAATTGCTGAAAATCCATCACTCCCAATTTGAAATCGATGCCAACGATTCGTTGCTGTTGCTGCCTTTGACTTGTTGTCGTCATCATTCTCTAGAGATGAGCCAAAAATCCGTAAGCTCTAATCGCCACTTGGGACAATAAAGTGTTGTGGTCGACTTGTTGTTCTTGTCCAACCGAGCCAACACCGTCTCGATTTGGTGCCATTGTCACCGGAGAAGAAGCCCTGCACGCATCCTTGGCATTTACCATTTCGAGAGTTTGTTTCTTTTTACACTCTCTTTGTTCTCTTCTATTTAGAAAAAAGAAAATAAGAAAAAAAGTAAAAAATGTCAAAGTCGAAGTAAAAAAAAAAAAAAAAAAATGTGTGGAGAAATTTTACAAAAAAACTTGGTTCCAAATTTGGAAGCAAGTTACTTGGAATTTAGAAGAGAGACAACTAAACCCAATATGCTCCCCAACGACAAAAAGAAAATTTTTATTGATTTTGTTGTGGAAAAGAATGCAGATATCAGATAGTCTTCATCATTTGTAGCCACAGTTAGAAATGATGGCAAGTTTTTACATATGTGTACATTTGTTTCTAATAGTACATGGATAATTGATTCTAGTGCTACTGATCATATGACATTTAATTCTAGGCATGTTTCTAACCTTAAGTCATCCTCACAAAACTTGTTTTTACTGCTAATGGTGAATCTAATTGGGTCATCAGGGAATGATCATTAACCCTTAAAAACTCTTTACACTTAGATTCTGTCTTAGTTGTCCCATCCCTAAATTATAACTTATTTTCAGTCTCCAAAATAACCGAAGCTTTATCTTGTATGGTGATCTTTTGGTCTGAATTTTGTGAGTTTAAGAGCATTCAAACACAACAGACTATTTGTTGTGGGATTAGACAGAGACAATTGTATTACTTGGATTTAGAGTAAAAAAGATCTTCCATGTTACAACAAGCTTTGACAATAGATTACTCTAAAAGGGATAAACTGATATCTGACACTGGTTATGGCATCGGTGCCTTGGACATGCTTCATTCGGTTACCTAAAAAAACTTTTTCCAAGTTTGTTTGAAAAAAAATTATATCAGTAACTTCTACTGTGACGTTTGTGAACTATTAAAAAGTCATTGAGTCACATTTCCAAATATCATTAAACAAAAGTCTAAGTCTTTTTATGCTTATACATTCAGATGTCTAGGGGCCATCACAAGTTACTACTTTAAGTGGATCCTGTTGGTTTGTTATTTTTATTGATGATTGTACAAGGATGACTTGGTTATGTCTAATGAAATCAAAAGGGGAGGTTAATTTGATCTTTCAAAAATTTCACAAAATAGTTCATATGTAGTATAATGCACTGATTCAAGTCCTTCGAAGTGACAATGGGAGAATACCAAAGTTCAGATCTTAAATAGTATTTGGCAACAAATGATATCATTCATCAGACTACTTGTCTCAACACACCCCAACAAAATGGTGTTGTTGAGCAGAAAAATCGACAATTATTGGAGGTTGTTCGTGCCTCATTAATAGAAGCTCACATGCCATTATCTTTTTAGGGAGAAGCACTCACTTCTGCAGCCTACCTAATTAATCGAGTACCCTATAGTTCTATTGAGTTCCAGACACCTTTTCAAACTCTTAGAAAGCAGTGAATGCTCTAACGATCAAGAACTTACTACCTCATGTTTTTGGATGTGTGATTTTTTTTGCCTCCATAAACATCAACACAACAAGTTGTCCCCTCGTGCATTGAAATGTGTTTTCTTTGGCTATGGTGTTCATAAAAAAAGGTATAAATGTTATCATCCTCCGACTTAACAAGCGTTTGTGATGATGGATGTTGTTTTCCATGAAGAATTGATGTATTTCTCTTCAAAGTTTGAACTTCAAGGGGAGTACTATCAGGAAGAAATTCAGACTCTTAACTATGCTATTCAAGATATGGAAGACTATGACTAACAAAATAGACATGCTGATCGACAAGTAGATCCAATGGATGATGAAAATATGGAGGTAATTCCAAATCCATTAAAAGAATCTTCACCTTAGTCCGAGTCCCTCAAACTTGATAGGCCACAACCATCTCCTATGCCACAACCATCTCTTGTTGAGAATGTTCCTGATTTGGAGTTCGAACCAATTGAGTACGAATCAATTAGGACACAGTTACCATCACGCAGTACGAAAGGGATTCCTAAACTAACATATGAACCTGAACTATTGAGTAAGGTGAAATACCTCATGAGTCATTATATGTCTAACCGTCATCTGTCAGAATCAAATATGTCATTTGTAAATCAATTATCTATTGTATTTATTCCTAACAGTGTGCAAGAAACCTTATCTGATCCAAAATGGAATGCTGCTATAAATGAAGAGATGAGATCGTTACAGAAGAATAAAACTTGGGAACTTGTTGATCATCCACCAAGAAGTCGATGGGTCTACACTATGAAGTATAAAGCTGATGGTACAATTGAGATATTTAAAGCTAGACTAGTAGAAAAATGGTATACCCAAACCCATGGGATCGACTATACAGACACATTTGCACTCGTAGTTAAAATGAACATGATACATGTCTTATTATCTTTAGCTACAAACCTAGATTGGCCCTTGCAACAATTCGATGTAAAAAATGTTTTCCTACATGGAGAGTTGTCAAAAGAGATCTCTATGGATCCTCCACTAGGGTGTATTTCAGCAAAGAAGTATAACCAAAAGGTATGTAAATTAAAGAAAACTTTATATGGGTTGAAGTAATCTCTAAGGGCATGGTTTGGGATGTTCACAAAAGCTATGAAATTTTTTGGTTACCATCAGAGCAATTCAGATCACACATTGTTTCTTAAAATATAGCAAGGAAGGATTACTACACTTATTGTATATGTGGATGATATGGTGGCTACAGGAAATGATCCAGAAGAAAGGAAGGCTCTGCAAAAGTACTTGTCAAAGGAATTTGAGATGAAAGACCTAGGTTCTTTGAAATATTTTCTTGGAATCGAAGTGTCTTGATCTAACAATGGTATATTTATATCACAAAGAAAGTATGCCTTGGATGTGCTATAGGAAACTGGTATGTTAACATGTCAACCAGCTGATACACCAATCGAAAAAGGTTTGAAATTAGGAATCGAGACTGATCAAGTACCAGTTGACAGAGGGAGATACCATAAACTTGTGAGAAGATTGATATATTTATTACACACTAGGCCAGATCTTGCTATGCATTGAGTATAGTTAGTCGGTTCATGCATAATCCTAGAGAACAACATATGAATGCAGTTATGCGCATCTTGAGATATTTAAAACATGCTCCTGGAAATGGTATCCTATTTACTAAAAATGAGGACTACCAAAATGTGAATGCATATACTAATGCTGATTGGGTTGGAACAGTAGATGATAGACAATCTACTTCTAGTTATTTCACTTTTGTAGGTGGTAATCTAGTAACTTAAAGAAGCAAAAAATAGAATGTTGTGGCATGCTCATGAGCTAAAGCAGAATTTAGGAGAATGACACTTGGGATTTGTGAAACTTTGTGGCTAAGATTCCTCTTGTAAGATTTGGGCTATCAATCTAACCAACCAATCTAGTTATGTTGTAACAATAAAGCAGCATGTGACATTGCTCACAATCCAGTTCAAAATGATCGTACGAAGCATTTTGAAGTAGATAGATATTTCATCAAAGAAAAGTTGGATGAAAAGATTATTGAATTGCCTAAGATTCAATTAGAAGATCAATTGGCCGATATTCTTACCAAGGTTGTCTCCAAACGTATATTTTTCTTATAAATTTTAGACAAGTTGAGTACGTGTGACATCTACGCACCAACTTGAGAGGGTGTGTTGAGATTTCAACAATACTTCCTGAATATTTTTGGTTCTTCTTATTTTGTTAGTTTTAGAATACTCATAATGTCCTTGATATCTCCTGATTATGTTTGTATATTGTAATTAACATAATTAGGAGATTCCTTAGATTATATCATCTTTATATAAAGCCGATAAGTCGTATTGAATTAATCAATGAATTGAAACATAAAATTCTTCGATTAAACAAATTTAATATTCTAATCCCTAGAGCAAAGATAAATGTAAACAGCAGAGTGAAGAGAATAACAAGACAATATATTCTATCTCTTCTGGAAATTTAACATCTTAACCCCAAAAGCAAAGACTAATGCAAAGAGCACAGTGAAGAGAATAACAACAACTGCAACTACTCCAAGAAAATCATGCTTGTAACCAAAAAAATCATCCAAAAATTGCTTCACTGTTTCACCAGTGTCAAGTTTATCCTCTATATCTCCAAATTGTGATGCAACCAACCCGTATAACGTCCAAGAAATTGGGCATCCCCAAAAGTACCATCTCCACCAAATAGGAATTCTCTGTGATCACACAAGTTGAGAAATGAAATGGAGTTAATTGATAATTGGATATGTAATATTGTATGAGCTTAGGAAAGATAACATTTGAATGAAGGCGGGAATTCGGCACTTACAGTTCTTGGGACGATAAATCCGGAAAAGAGGTTCCATATCGAGTAAAAGGAGAAGGCGACCACAGCAGCGATGTGTTGGTTTGGTGTCATCGCGACAGCCATCATAGCATAGAAGGTGAAGTACATCAAAGATACGAAGATGTGGAAAAAATACCAAAAGAATTTGCCAGCATCCCAATCAAATTGGATCATTGCATAGACTAGAATGCCATAGACTACACATTGAGCAAAGATATAAGGAATCTCAACCACAACCTGGATGAAGAGACAACAAAAAGTTAAATTCCAATGTCAAATTCACAAAGAGATTTATAAATAAATATCAAGCATGTAACATGGGAAAAATTTTTACTTGTGCAAAGGCATATGACATTGGCGAATACATTCCAGCTGCTTTTTCTCTGTAAAATACTGTCCTTTCAACAGCCACTACTGGCTGCACGGCTGTGGCATTTTGGACACCAAGGAAGAGAACAGCACCATACATGGAACCCATTGCATTAAACAGATCTTGTCGTTTACTCCTATATATCATTTAAAATGTTTAGATTGAAAGGCAGAAGAAACTGTACAACTCTGAATTATGTTTGAATGTAATGTATTGATATTCTAGTGGTAACTTGTAACTCACATCTTGGTACCCATGTCCCAGAAAATTGTCCCAAATGTCAAAGCTATGAAGGAGGTGAACAGAAGTCTGACGGCGGTGTATGATGTATTCCGCCAGTATGACAAACGTTGTTTCCATAAGCAAGCCATACATTGGGTGACAAAGGATTGGGAGTATTGAGTGGGGAAATATAGGTCCTTTGTACCCGGAACAGGCCTGCTTAAATCCCCAATGATTGCTTTGTTTCTCCTGAAACACAATGACACAAAAATTAGCTATAAATTTAAGCTAATAACATTAGAAAAGCAGTCATGTTTTGGGAGACTGGTGATGTATAGTGGTTATTATCATGAACTTACTGATACAGTTCTGAGTTTTTGAAATTCTCAGCAAAATCAACCCCCAAAGCTATTTCTTGTGATTCAGTGGTGACTTCCAACATCCAAGTAGCTGGATTGTAACCATCTTTAATTTTAGGAACTCCTTGAATTCCCTACAGAATAGGAATGCACTTGCCTTAGCAAGTTTCATAATGTAATCTGAAGTTAAATTTTCATTCTTTGTAATTTGTGAATGTTCATCATATCATACCTCGAAATACTTTATAAGGAGGCTAGAGTGGCGACCCAATGACCCAGCATATATCGCTTGTCCCCCCCGCTTCAGTAGAAAAAAGCTGCAATGCAGTGTTTAAATTAGTATCATACTTGCAGATACAGAATCTGAACCTCCAGTATTAAGACTTCTCACCTCATCAAAGGCTTCAAATATGTCAATGCTTGGCTGATGAATGGTGCACACCACTGTTCTTCCTGTGTCCACTGTGTTCCTAACTGTTCTCATAACAATGGCAGCAGCTCGTGCGTCTAGACCTGAAGTTGGTTCATCCATAAATATGATGGAAGGGTTTGCCACAAGCTCAACTGCAATGGTAAGCCTCTTGCGCTGCTCAGTTGACAGGCCGTCGATACCAGGCAAACCAACTAGCCCGTGTCTCAATGTATTTAATTCCACTAGCTCCATGACTTCCTCAATGAACATCTGCAAACAACAGGTAAATATGAGTTAGTACAATATATAAAACCTAGTTGCTTCTGTCTGACTTAGTTGGCTTAATTTGTTTCATCTTTAAATGAAACAAAGAGGAAAAATGAAAATGAACCTTGGAACACAGGTTTTCTTTACCAACCTTTCTAGTTTCAGAATCAACTTCAGGAGGTAATCGAAGCCACGCTGAGTAGACCAGAGATTCATATACTGTTACATAAGGAGAGTGGATATCATTTTGCTCACAGTATCCCGAAATACGAGCAAATGTCTCTTGCTTCTTTGGGTACCCAGAAATTGTGATGGTCCCCTCAATGTATCCGCCAGTTTTCCTACCAGCCAATACATCCATCAGAGTGGTTTTACCAGCACCACTAACACCCATCAAAGCAGTAAGAACACCTGGCCTGAAAGCACCACTCAAACCATTCAGAAGCCTCAGTTTGTCTTCAATAACACCTTCAAGTTTCATTTCCTGCATAGTTTCATTGAAACATATAGCCATCAAGTCTGGACTAAATTGCATTGTAACCAAATACGTACCGTCGCGACATTTGGATATATGAAAATTTAGAAAAACTTAAGATTACCTTTGGCATGTCAACCGAGTATGAAATTTCATCGAATGTAATGGAATGTGGTTCAAATGGAAGAACCATTCCTTTTTTCTTTTGATGACTTGGCTGTGCAGCTGCCCCTGTGATTGATATGTCATTTATAATTTATCTAAGTCCTAGTAAGAAATATGACATACATAAATACAGAAACATTACTAATGAGCTTAATCACCTGAGTGAGGTCTGTGACTAGAACTACTTGCATGGGTTGATAACTGAATGGCTCCTCCACTTCTTTTATCATGTTCATTACTTCGAGATTCCTCCGGTAAAACAGCCTGAGGCTTACCGAATGCTGCGCGTATTTTGCACAATTTAGAACACAGTCTCTATCTTTTCAGAAGGAATCAAAGTGATGATAGTAAAGATACTCACGGTTGAGAAAAGTAAGAGCCAAAGTGTAGCCGAAATTGAACAGTAGTGTAAAACCAACCAAAGCCCCTGCTCCTATCCAATACCAATATGAATATGGGAAGAACCCTCGAGACTTCATAACTGCAACTCCCAGTGGTTCCGTTGAATATATTGGCACAATCTTCAATATAGAAAAATTTCAGGAATCAGAAGATTATCAGATGAAAAATACACAAATGCCCACAAGACATTCTCGACATTACCTTTTTCCAACCATGTCCAAGAAACTCATTCACAACTAGTGCGTTCTGCGCATACATCAAAGGTGAACACCAATAAGCCCATATCCACCAGTCCTTAACATCATCTGCGTTATCAAACAATAAAAAGGAAATGTTACATTAAGATTTGAGAAAGATTTAACATCTTTCAAATATAAATGTGTACTTCTCTTACTTCGCGATATCATGAAGCCACCCAATGCAACAAGCAGCAGCAATACAAATGAACCGTATGTATTGGCAATGACCATGGTCCTGCCTGCTGCTGCAATGAGTCGGAACAATCCAGAAGCCATTTGATTTAGAATTACGAGCAAGAAGAATTGCTTGGCAAACCTGCAACAAGTAGAACACCTTTTAATTAAAACAGTTGAATTTATAGAATAAATATGTAGAACAAAAACTTCGCTATTTCCCAGTGAAATTTTTTATTTCTTTATTTTCTTACCTTCCAACATTAGGATCAAATCCTGTTACATAATAGGTTAAAAATACCCAAACACCAGCCTCTACAAATGAAACTGGTATCTTGAGGATCCATGTTGGAAGAGCATACGCCCATGAAGGATAGAATCGGAGATCTCTTTGCTTGTAGAAAACAGGAAGCTTTACTATGGTCATGGAAATCTCTGACATTCCATTGAACATAATCATCATAGCCGCGAAGTAAAGGGCACCAGTGTAAATTATTCCATCTATATCAGTATCTCTGTGCATCTTGGTTCGGAAGAACAATGTCATAGCAACAAATGCCATTACCGAAAGCTAGTTGCAGGGGAAAAAATCGGCATTAATTATTATCACATAAATAAAAGACTAAAATAAAACATCAATTAGTAATACCCACTTGGCCAAGCTTGAAGTAGTAAACAAATGAGTTCCTCTTCATCAGCAAAAATTCTCTAGAGAAGCAAGCTTTTAACAATTCCTTCTTGCTGACACCATATGTTTCTGTAGTCAAAGCTGCAGGGTGGCTCTTTCTCTTATCAAATGGAGTTGCAAGCTCATCACCAAGTTTCCGACCCACATGGAATGATTGAAATGCATCAGAGAATTCCTTTACTGTTATAAACCTGTAAGGCTCATCTTTACTGGTCCAATACTGCTGCTGATCTTTCCTTGACGTTACCTGCAACATTTCAATATTAATGAAGATTCAATATGACCTTTACATGTCCAATTGTACATAAATAAAGGAAACAAACGCGCTAAAAGACCTCCATTAGCACATACTTCCTGCAAGAAGTCAGCCACGCCTTTCCTTTCAGGACATTTGAACCCCATGGATTCAAAAAACTCTAGGACTTGTTCTCGAGGACCCTGGTAGACAATTTGACCTTCAGATAGAAGGATAATGTCATCGAAGAGATCGTAAGTCTCCGGTGCTGGCTGGAGGAGAGAGATCAGAGCGGTACAATCAAGGATGTGAATGCTTTGCCTGATACAATTCACAATTTGGAAAGTTGTTGAACTGTCCAAACCAGTAGATATCTCATCCATGAACAGTGCATTCGCCGGTCCAACAAGCATTTCGCCTAAGATTAAAGAACCAAAAATGTTTATATGCTTTAATTGAAATGGAAAGAACAGTCTTATCTATGTATTCAATTTAAATGAATTAATAAAGTTTAGTGTTACCTGTTGTAACCCGCTTCTTTTGTCCTCCTGAGATACCTCTAACCATTTCATCACCCACCAAGGTATCAGCACAGACTTCCAGTCCTAAAATCTGTAAATTTAAGAGGGAGAGTAATTATACTAGTGAAATCATGTTACTTGTTCTTGAGTGATAATGATTCATTATGTTAATTACCTTTAGAATATAATCAGTGATCATACTGGCTTCTTCGCCTGCGGTTGCTGCCGCCTGTGACATTAGAATTGACCGAGAAAAATAAGAAACTCAATAACCTTGAGTGCAACTAACTAAGCACAAAATATCAAGAATAATTCAGGAAATATTATCTGAAACAAATTTCAGCTTCTCTCACCTTCATGAAGACATCAATATCGGGGTCAGGCTTAATATTTGATCCTTTTTCTCTTCTTGACAACTCGGATAACATCTCTTCATTTTCAAAAAAGGAGTAATCTATCAGTTATGCTAAAACTACTTAAAAATCATCAGACTACATTCTAAAATTCATAGTTAAAAGTTGTAAATAATAAATCTATCCATGAAACTAACCGTAACGTGTTCCGACTCCTTGGCATCTTGCAGAGAAGGCCAAGGTTTCCCTGACAGTCATTTCTCCTATATGGACATCATGCTGACCAATATAAGCAGCAGTTCTCTGGGATACAAACTCATGCATCTCATGGCCATTATATGTAACTCTCCCAGAACTCTGCAGGAGAGATTTCACATCTTAAATTAGAAATATTAACCAAAATAGTCAATAAACACGACAAAAAAATTTAAGCTTTAACCACATAGATTCACCTGCAGACTGGAATCAAGCTTCCCCGCCAATGCTAACAATAGGGTTGTCTTTCCAGAGGCCGGAGGACCCAAAAGCAATGTCATTCTGCAACAAACCAATGCACTGAATAAGAAATGAATTCCCAAATATTCCAAATCTGCATAGTTCTGTTCTCAGTACTCACCTTCCTGGCCTAATAATTCCACTGACATTCTGAAGAATTTGCAAATGTTTCTTTCTAGTTTTGAGAATATTGGCAGAAGTCAAGAAACCCTTCAAACGATAGTCACAAATAAAGTAACACGTTAGTCGAAACTTTAGCAGAAAAAAGGTACATAAATAATTTTACATTATTAATGATTCAAATGATCTCTAAGCTTTTACCTCGATTATGTTATGAAAGAAGTTAATTAATGAAGGCAAAGCTCTACTTCCCACATATGTGTCTCCCTCCACGTTCACATGCTCGAACCGAACCTCAATTTTTGGAAGCTCAATTCCAACTCTGATAAGAAAAATTATGGCACAAAGAAAATCAATACTAAAATCTCAGAACAACCAGAATTATTAGAACTATTCTTTGTAAAGAAAAAGAAATAATTAATAATAAGGAGAAAATTCTTACCTATCGATGCGTTTCTTGAGCTTCAAGAGGAACTGCTCGTTATCAGTTTCAGCAATCTTCACCAACCTATCAATCAACTGCCGCTTTTCATGAAGTCCAAGATTGTGTATATCAATTTCACCAGGACCACTTCCTCCAGTTGTCAATATTCCTTTTCTCAGACGATCAAAAAGTCGGCAATCTCTATTGCAGCCCATTTTAATGCCTCTTCATCGTCTTCACCTCTTGAAGACCTCGAAAACACGTCCGTGGTGTTGCCGCTTCTCCAGAAGGATTTACTTCCTCCTTCACGTAAACTACTTCCCACTCTGTAAATATCACTTCTATCCATTGCTGAAGCTCTCAACCCTCCAAAATTTTGAGCCTCTTTTCTTCTTTTGGTTTAATTCAAGAAGAAAAGTAATCAAAGAACTGAAGAGGGGAGCTCTTTGCCAAACATTACAATGCAAAGATCTTTATATTGCATGGAACCTTTTTCTGACGATCCCTTTATAAAGTAGTACTGTATTACCGTTTATAATGTGAAGTGAGATTATAATTAATAAATGAGTAATACTACACCTACAACCCTCTCTCATAAATTTTCTCTCACAACGTTAACATGATAATTTGTAATTGTTCAATTTATAATAATGCGAACTGACTAATTACAAGTTATCACATCAGATTGTGAGAGAAAGTTTATGAAAAAGAGTTGTTGGTGTACTGTTATCCTTAATAAATTGAAGATTTAACACACAGTGGCGTAGTAAGAAAGAACCGAATCTCTATGGCCTGCATGGCTCACAGAAAGTTTTTATTTTTATAATTTATTTTTAAAAAAATTGTATAAATATTAAAATTACATATTTTTGGCCCCTCAATTTTCTGGCTTTGATTTTGTCCCCTGCGTTTAAGATTCTGGGATCTAGATCCGTCCCTATAGTACTCTAGCTCATGTTGAGCATATGAATCGTATTGAAGATGGAGCCTTCAAGACTTGATGACCAATTGTTACAATTAGAAACATAAGACTTCACAACCAATTAATTATAGAATAATATTATATATTCCAATTCATGCTCCAAAACTTATGTGATTATATTGTTCAGATTGCATACCTAATTTATAATAATGTGACACCATTTGAGACTCAAACTTGAGATGTATTTAGTATTTTTCTTAAGTATAATTATAATTTAGTATTTTTCCCACCCAAGGTTTGCCTTAATGACATTTTTCATCCAAAAAGTTTCAAAATATCACTTTTCCACCTAACATTTATATTCTGTTAATACTTAAAATACATTTTACTTTCTTAACCAATACGATGAGTTATCAAGAGTCAGGGTAAAAGGGATTATGTAGAGTGAAGGCTGGTTGATTGAATGGTGGTGACCAATTGAATATTCGCTATCGAAATCAACCGAAAATCAGTTAAGAACAAGAAACCTTATATTTGCGGTGGCCGACAATCAATGAGAAATCAAGTGTCAGAGTGAGAGGGGTTTTGTAGAGAGTATACCGATGTTCAAATAGTAGTGACAAAGAGAATTTTCGTTATCAGAATCGACTTTGGTTGGTAACAAAATATTAACTTTAGGTGAAAAAGTGGTATTTTCAAACTTTTTGGGAGGGAAATGTCATTAAGGCAAACCTTGGGTGGGAAAAAGTTGTTTACTCTTTACAATTAATATTGGCCAAGAAAGAAATTAATAAGTTGATTTCTTGAACACATAGTCAAATAACGTGACCAACTTACCCAAGAAAAAAATGTGATGATTTCTGTGACTATATCATAATTTAAAAAATGAAAAATTATATATTAAATTGTGACCAAATATCTCGTTTAGACAACCTGTATCACGTTGATATCAAATGTCCCCATATTCATACGGTGCATTGAATCCATAAGTTTACATATTAAATTGACAAAAATAATAAATGCAGTACTGCATGAGTCTATATTATATAGTTGAACATATCGCATTATTCATATCATATCATATCATATCTGTCATCTTTAAGGTTTCAAAACAAATATTATTTAAAAATAGTTATTATAGTCCCTTTCATCAAAATGTTTTCTAAATTCTTAATTTTTTATTCTATATTAATACAGCAACAAATGAAGGGACAATAGACATTTAAGTTTCAAACCATTAGCACAGTCCATAATTAATAATTCCTTAATTGCACCATCTGACAGACTGACAGGGATTATAATGAATTTTTCAGATTTTATTGGACTAAAGTGATACGTTTTCCAAATCTTATATAATATCTAAGTGAATAATATGAAAGGAATAGTATCTCTTTCATCAAAATGTTTATTAATGAGCAGCATCAAATACGCTAAACTATATATCGTCAATTAATTAATTATTTAATAAAACCTCTTTACCGTCCTCCCAAAGATATTACAATCTTGAAATTGGCAAATACAGTATATATAATTAACGGTGTTCAACATGATGTTCTAGAATGTCAACTTTCCATTGGCGATCCCAAGTTCCCAACACAGGCACATGCTTTAAAATCTCAATTTTTGTATCGTAAAACAACTAAAAGAAACCTTATATTAAGATATTATTAAATCAAATAACACAATAATAAATAATTCCCACCCAAAATAATGACAAATTTACACCTATAAACTTTTAAAATATTATTTTATTATTTAAATTGATATTTCATTTTCAATTATGGTATCGTTGCGATCTCACAGACCATTATTATCTTCTCTTATCATCACTCACCAAAACTACTCAAACTTAGGGATAGATGCAGTACTAATTAAGGACGGGTCATAGCCCACCATCAAATTTAAAAAAATATATTAATATGTACAATTTTTAAATTTTAGCCCACCCTAATATAAATATTAATGTGTAATTAGTTTTTATTTTGGTTTACTTTAACAGAAATTTCTGGATTTACCTCTACTCAAACCCTACCTTTGCCAACCCCACCAATCATTGAAAATCGAGCAATTAAGGTTTGCACAATCGCCTCTCCTAAGCCAAATTACAATCAATCCCAACTACCAAAGTTTAACCTTTTATCACCAAAAGACTCATCGACATCCCCTATTCAAAAGTCTCAATAATCTAGATCGAATTTACTCTCTACTCACTGTCGAAATATAAATTTAAATAATATAATGATATTTTAAATTAAAAGTTCGTAAATAGAATAGTGTCAATTATTTGGTTGGAAAAAAGTCATTAACTCATTAATAAATAAACAAATCATCAACTGTTGATGGATACAGTTGGAAACCGATAAAACGTTTTTCAAGTACAAACTCTCAATCATCATCTTTTTCACTTGAGATGTGCAAACTGGATGCTATCGGTTCATATATTATATATTATATAATGTATTTTTTTCAATTTATTAATTATTTTGATGGTTAGTCAAATATATTAATTTCTAATATCGTTGGAAAAAACGTTTTGATGAAGGCAAAACGCATGATGTTGATTAAAATATACGGAACTCGTTGAGTAAATGATTTTGCCTTTTGGTTAGGTACATACATACATCATTGAAATAATTTATTGGGTTGGCTCGAAATCCTTTTCCATTTATCAGGAGAGAAACTCGTTTCGTTTTAAAACATGGAAAACGTTTTTCAAAAACATTTTTAATTCGTCAACTAGACAATACTGTCCACATTTTAATGAGTTTTAAATTCTAATAACATGTTGTGGGTAGTAATTAATTAAAGGCTGTTTACTTTTGAAACTTTGATACATCATAAACATTAAAATGCAACTCAATTCGATTCTGCCATATCTTATCTAGTTTTGTAAGAGATTTCACGTGATTTGGAACCAGGGAAGGGCATGTAATTTGAGTTTAGGGCGTCAAATGAAAATAAATAAATAAATAAATATATGGACCAAATAATAGCTTTATATTCATATAATATTTCTAAAGATTTTTTTTTTTTTAAATGATTTCTAAAGGCTAATGCATTTTTAATATATTATTGTTGAATAAGTTAATTTCTTTTTTTCAATTCACTTTCATGATAATTAATATAGTAGTACAATATGAAAAAGATAATATTTTTGTTTTTGATTATCAGAAGTGTCCAGATCAGCTCACTCTTACCTCAATTAATCATTTGGGGTTCTAAAGTTAACGATTATGTAATCCTTCATAAGTCACCTCTATTAGCAATAGAAGAGACCACTCAAGGGTTGGTTTGAAAAAAAAAAAAAAAAGGCAATATTTTTCAAGTAAAGCTTAATAAGATCTATCCTCACCCGACCTTATTTAACCACATGGTCCCACTAATGGGGTACAATTGTATACATTTTTGACGTGGGTCCGAAAAAAAGTTGAAATAAAAGTTCAAATTTTTTTTTTTCCTTTTTGGAATTTTTTTGGATATATATGATGTTTAAGTTGTTTGGGGCAAACGGTAGTGATGGATAGGACCCAATATTGACCATTTCATTTCTTTTTTATGAACTTAGAATGTTGTAAAAAGTCTACGATCTTCCCATGTTTTTTGAGAAGTTAACAAGGTATAAGAATGATATCATTTGATTTAACAAGTACATAACTACATATCCATTTTATAGTGATTTTAGGTTTATTCCATATGATTCTTTTAGTAGAATTAATGAAAAAAGTAAAGCTTTTTATGAAAAATTCGTTATTTCTTTTGGTTAAAAAAAAACTAAAGAAAGTTTAATGTAATACTTTATATTTTAATTAAAATAGTTTATCTTGAATTTTATAACCTTTTTTGAGATATAATCGAATAATATAAAAAAGAAAAATTGTAAAAGTATTTATAACTTTAAATATTTTTTTTTTCCCAGTACAATGTAACAAAGTTCACGTTTATTTAAGGTTTGCATTTGTTGTGCTTTTGCTTTAGGAACATTAATATGATTTGATTTAGCATATGGAATTTCAGTATAGAATAAGACTAAATTAATACAGTACATTTGGTGCAATTCTAAAGTATCACTCTTTGTTGTTCTTTAGGAGTTAAAAAGTGTATTAAATCAAATGAATTTATGTTTGCCTCAAGTCTGGAAGGATATCAAATCTGAAAATTAATTCATGCCATAAAGAAATATTAAGTGATTTTGATCATTTCCATCATTTTCAATTTACTAGTAGAATAATGAATTCTTATTGACCTAAATTTCATTTAATTTTTTGATAACTATAAATATAAAGTTTTGGAATTAAAATATAGAGGATGAAGAATAAATCTTTTATTTTTATTTTTTTACAGTTGTATTCTCACCTAAAGTGGAAGATGAGGGCTGAAATGAAAAATAGTGGGGCTAAAACCATTTCCCTTTCTTTTAATTCAGTTCTTGGCCCAATTTTTCAACATCATCCTATTCCTAGTGGGACATGTATAATTATATAAATGTTATATATTAAAGTGGATAATATAATAAACTACAAATTTTTCATGTATAGAATAATTTGTATGATTAATTTATATATATAATATTATTCATAATATAACTATTGAATAGTATTATATATTTAGGTGTTGTAGAAATAAAAATAATTAATTAAGCTATATTATAAATGTAATAGTATTCCTAATTACTTGAAATCTGTATAACGAATTGTTTCTATAATCCAATAAGATCATGTTTTAAAACATAAAAATATGTCACAGTGCTTAATATATAAAAATATATCCACAATTTATTCCATATGATTCTTTTAGTAGAATTAATGAAAAAAGTAAAGCTTTTTATGAGAAATTCGTTATTTCTTTTGGTTAAAAAAGATTAAAAAAAGTTAATGTAGTACTTTATATTATAATTAAAATAGTACATTAGTAATTTAATGTTATAATTAGTTAAGTACTATAATGTAATGTTATAATTAATTAAATTTTTAATTATTTAATTAAGTAATGTACTGTAGACGTAAAAATCTACCTATACGGAAGGGGGGTCTGATCCCGTGAGGTTGAGGCCACTAGCGATCCGCTGTACCTGCACATGTAGAAAAACAAACGCGTGAAGCGAACGAGAAACACCAGGGTGGTGTTTGTCGTAGGTACTTCGACACTCAAGTCAACAAGGCTGAAAGTGACTAGTATAGTGAGGGCTAGGGAGTAAAGAGGTTATCGGAAGTCTAGTCGGAGACTGTGACTACGACAGTGAGGTGAAGCTCTCAAGTAGGAGCCTCGGATATGAAGGTGTAATGTCCTCCCCCTTGCGAGAGGGCTGTCCTCTGTTTATATAGTGACTGTTTGGTCTCCCAATCCTGGTGAGAGTAGGAGTCCTAATGTGACTCTGATGTAAACCCTAGAAGAATTAGAGCCGTGGTATGCTGTCTTACCAGTGTCCGGATAGGAAGGTGATTATGATCAGGAAAATAACTTTGAATAGGAAAGTGTTACAGGCAGAAAATGACTTGAGTAGGGAGCGATCGAGGCCTAGGAATGTGATCAGTGGGCCGTGGGCTCGGAACTCGGGCTCGGAACTCGCTTATAGGCCCATGAAGTGAACTGGAACTGGGAGGCCCGTGCCCAGATGGTTTGGGTCGGCCGTATTTCGTATCAAATGGGACTAATTTGGCCTGGGCCTCTTTAAGACTGGGCCTGGTCTTTTCTTCACTAGTGGTCATGTTTTCCTATTTGGGCCAAAGACGATTTTTGGCCCTAACAGTTTGTCCCCCACTTTCTGAGTTAAGAGTTTCATAAGTCAGAGAGTAGGTAGCGATTGAGGTGAGCTCGGTCTTTCTTTGTGGGCGAACGATTGTCGACGTGGATAAACTGATTATTGCAGGCAGACTCCTGGTCGAGTGTCGTTCGATATCCGTACATGATTCAGAGTATGTCATCACTGTAAGGTGATGTGCCAGATCGGTGTGAGGGGCCGAGGGGTAAGAGAAGCAGGCTTCGGAGCTTACGTGCTCGTTTGGTACGTCCGAGCGACTGGAGAGGAGAGATCATTCTACAGCTTGGGTGTTCGCTCGGCATGCCGGGTCGAGTGAGGTAGGGAGTATTAATCTAAGATTTTTCGCTCGGTCGGTATGCGTGGATGAGATACACGGACCTCAACCAAAGATTGTTCATTCGTCTACTACGAAAGGATGAACGGGTGAGGCCTCCTGCCTTGTTCTGAAGAGGGCTCGAACCGGGCCATTCCTCGCTGATCGATCGGTCGGCCGAGCCTTCTGGGCTGGAGAAGCGTGGGGCATTTTGAGTGCCTTCAGTGGTCAAGGGCTAAGTCGGTCAGGAGGAGCAAGCGATCGAGTAGAAAGGATATGTAAGTTTCGACCATTGGCTGTTTGTTCATCCGCTATGGAGGGGTGAAGGGACGAGGCCTTCTACCTTTTCAATATAGGGAGTTCGGGCTAGGTCGTTCCAAGCTGGTCGACCAGGCGGGAGCAATGTGTTGGCTCGGTCGGGATGATAGGGCGATTGAGTACGGTTCTCATACGGCATCGCGATCTCCTAGGTGCCATGGATGCTTGCCACGTGTTCAGTGGGGATCGACCCATTATTTTCGAGGCGAGAAAACGAAGAGTTGCTTTGACTATCAGCCAACCGCGAGATGCCACGTGTCTTCATATGGCAGATTTTTCCTTTAAAAAACGAAATAGCAGGCCGTTCGTCTCCCATTTGCATTTTTTCTTTGTTTTTCTGTAGAACAAAAAAAAAAATTCTTTTGCGTTTTCAGTTTCTTTTCAACGACAGTTTATCTTTATCAGACTACGCTTCTTTCACGATAAATATTTTATTTTCGTGATGTTTCTGCGTTTCTTTGTGTCTATATTGGTAGATTTTGCAGCGTTTTTAGAAAATAGGCCGAAGTTCGTGCTGTTTTGACTAGGTTTGAAGTGTTTGGAGGTATTGGGGTTTTGGTTTTGTAGAATAGGCTTGGATTCTAGGGTGTTTTGATAATTTTCCAGTGATTTTCTCTGGTTTTTTGGATGTTTTCGGGGATTTAGGACTGAAAAAGGAGGAAGAAGAAGTCGGGTTATAGTATTGCTTGGTTCGGTCGGTCTGCCCGACCGAATAGGGTGATAATTTGGGAAGTCGTAGGGGAGGTAGGTCGTCTAGTCTGTCCAAGTGGAGAGGGCGTGCGTAATGGAAGGGCGGTTGGTTGTCTAGACCGAGCGGTGGTTTTGAGTTAGTTGGTCGATGAGTAAGGTCGAGCAGACCCACAGGGTTGAGTGGGTCGGTCACTTGGGGCGAGCGGACGAGGTCTACATTGAATCTAGGATTGGGTTAGTCGATAGCAAGAGTCGACCAAGGTTTAGGATCTGGTAAATAGGTCGAGCGGTACTACAGGTCGAGTGATAGCCGGGTGTTCTGGTTGGTAGCTCGGGGTGAATGGTTACTTAACGTTTTAAGACTTGAAGGACGAGGTTCAGTCGCTCGGTTAGGCGGGGCGAGTGACTATCTGGCAGTTTTTGGATCTGTCGGTAGGGAGGGTTGACCGAGGTTTAGGAGACTGGTTTTCAAGTGAGTCAAATGGTACTGAAGGGCGATCGATAGCTGGGTTGGTACTTAGGGCGAGTGGTTCTTTGACAGTTGAGAATCCCAAATCTAGGACCAAGTTGGTCGGTAGGGACGAACGATCGAGCCAATATGTCAGACACTGAATCAGCAAGTTTGAGTCAAATTGTGGTAGATGATGGGGATGAGTATGAGCGTGCCCTCACCATAGTGATGATGCCTGAAGAGGGCGTCCCGATTGGGGTACCGACTGGAGTTAGTATAGCAGCCCTAGGTACGAGTACTCCCTGCTCGAGTGGTTCGGGTAGGCATGGGGGAAATGGGGAAGACTCCGAAAGAGTTAGTAGTCCATCCTCTTCCAATAGTGGCTCTAGGGAAGAGCCGAGCCAACAGGGCAGCGGGATTTTGACTAGAGATTATCCGCTCGTGCTGAAAGATAGTGATGTGTGGCACATCCGGACCTTGTATCACATTCCAAGTTCGGTTGATATCCAGGATCTGCGATCTGCGGAGTTGGCCCTGGGAGGCGGGAAAGGGTGGATCAGTGTTTATGAGAAGTGGTTTCATGATGGGTTGAGACTACCCCTCCCTCGCCTTGTGTGGGAGGTATTGAACCACTTCATGATTGCCCCGTCTCAGCTTATGCCGAATGCTTGGAGATTGCTAATGGCTTTGGAAGACCTCTGTGTTTGGAACCAAGTGAGGTTCGGCTGCACGAGCTACTGTATTCGTACTTCTTGAAGGAGAACGATAAAGAGAAGGGTCGGTATTTGTTGAACTTGAGGCATGATCGGTCTCACTTGGTGACCGACCTACGGGCGCTGATAAGAAGGCTTGGAAGCCGATACTTCTACCTGAGGGGGCAGGTTGTTTTTGGAAAGAGAGGTCAGGGCGAGATCCCGATCGGTTGGCGAGCTACTAGTGAGGACGTAGTGGTTTCTTTCGTACTTTTGATTACTAAATCTTGATTGTGTTTTTTGTTTGTAGAGCTTGAGTTCAATCGTGCTGGGCAGAGCGGGGACGGCTTAGACGTAGCGACCTAGAGAGTGTTAGCCATCCCATTAGAGTAGAGGGATTGGCGAGTAGTGCTAGCAGAGTCCAACCTGAGGACTAGCATTCTTTGGGCCGGAGTAGAGGCGATATAGAGAGGTACTCCCTTCCCGTCGTTGAAGCAGACTTGGGATGTGCTTCTGAGTCGATACTGCAACCATATCATTTTTTGTGAGTCCGGGCTAAACCCACTAACAATTGGAGAATTTGCACTTGCAGAATCGCTGATAAAGAAGTTGACCATCCCAAGCGTGAGTGAATTTATCGCCCAGGGCCGAGAGAAGAGGAGGAGGGAGTCCTTAGCCAGGGAGGACATGAGGGCAGAGGATGTGTTAGCGACACCGCTGAGTCAGTAGGCTGCAATTGGAGCCGGGTCGTCCCAGACCGCGGTTATGGATAAGGAGGCTGGGACGATTACCATCATGATTCCGACTAATGCGTCAACTTGCTCTGGTGCGACTACCATGAGTAAGCTGGCCGACTCATTTTTGTTCTCGACGGACAAGGCGCGTCTTAACCAGATGGGTGCAGTCGCTGCAGCTGATTGGGGGGTAGCCCACGCCGTTCAGGTATGACAGTAGTATTTGATGATTTTGTTCCTGAATATCGTTCTGATGGCAATGTTTTGTTGTGTAGGTACTCACTAGCAGTCTTCATCTGAGAAAGTCTGTCCTGGCACAAGAGAAACGGATACAGGATGTATCCAAAGTCAACACCAGCTTGCGCCAAAAGGAGGCGACGGCCCGGAAGGCCGAGCAGGAGTTTCAGTAGCGTCTGAGGGATAGCGAGCGGGAGTTGAAGCAGTTGAGGCATGAATTGGCCGAGAAGACCGCAAAGATTGAGTCTCTGAGGGAGCAGTGTATTTCCATTACTGGTGACGCTATCATCAAGGCCTACGGTGAACTCATGCTTGAGTTCAAGGAAGGGAAGACTTCTCATTGGGATCCGGACGAAGACATCCAACTCATGCGGGAGTTGTTGGAAGAGGGAGCCGGTCATCCGGGTTTGCAGGACAAGGTACAGATGCCTAACTTTGCTAGTCAGCCAGGGCCATCGAATGTTGGGGATGCTAGCGACCGAACCACTAGGGTGGGTGTGCGCGTCACGACATTATGTAGTCGAGAGATGGAGGAGGCGACTCGTACTAAGGACTGTTAGTCTAGTTTTTTCCTTGTATTTTGGGGCCTGCGATGCCCTTTTTTATTGGCGTGTGCCATTCTTTTGTATTTTGAACTGAGCCGTTTGAGGCTATCTATATTGTATTAAGTTGTTCTAACTTTTGATGCTTTCTTCATGGATGAATGAGTTGTTCATTATTTCTTCACTTGTAGATGTACCAAGTTGTGTTTGTTGTTTTAGTGTGGCCCAGCCGCTAAGGCATGTAAGCCTTGTGTTGGGCTAGTTTGGTGCTTTGCGTATTGCTGGTGTAAGAACCATTCATTCGGTCTGGCCGATCGAGTACGAAGTTTCTTGGATTGGGTGAAGTCAACCCGGAGGCACGAGTTCTTAGGTCGGTCAGGTCTGACTTGAAGGTGCGAGTTGTAAGTCGGGTTGAGCCAATTTGACGGTGTCTCTTCGTGGATCGGGCAAGGCCGATATGAAGGTATGATAACGTGGATCGAGTAGGGTCGATCCAAAGGGGTGATTCTGTGGACTGAGCAAGGTCAATCCGAAGGTGTAATTCCATGGATCGAGTAGGTTCGATCTGAAGATGCGATTCCGTGGATCAAGCAGGGTCGACCCAAATGTGTTCTTGTGAATCAAATGGGGTCGATTTGAAGGTATTGGGCCGAGCTGGGTCGATTCGAAGGTGTATTCGTGAATCAAACGGGGTCGATTCGAAGGTGTTTTCGTGACCCGAGTTTGGTCGATTTGAAGGTGCGAAATCGTGGATCAGACAGGGCCGATTTGAAGGTGTAAACAACAATCGATCGAGTGGAGTCGATTCGAAGATGCAATTTCGTGGACCGGGCATGGTCGATCTAAAGGTGTTAAAAATAATTGATCGATCGGAGTCGATTTCGAAGGTGCAATTTCGTGGATTGGGCATGGCCGATCTGAAGGTGTTTAACAATAATTGATCGACCGTGGTCGATTTGGAGATGAAAGATTTCTGAATAATACTTCATTAATATTTGGCCATAAGGCCGATTGTTTAAGAAGAGGTGGATAGGCCCACTCATCTCTTTTAAAAAAAGAAAAAAAAAAAAGATAAGTTCACCTAGAAGTAGTAGCGTTTGAGGTGAACAGCATTCCAACTGTTACTGATGTCTTTACCCTTGGGGGTTTGAAGTTTGTAAGCACCCTTCCTTGCTTCTTTGGTTATCTTGTAGGGGCCTTCCCATGTAGGGCCGAGTTTGCCCGAGTTGATCTCCTTGGTGTTTTGAAAAACTTTGCGGAGTACCCAGTCACCTATCTTGAAAGTTCGAATCCTCACGTTGCGGTTGTAATGTCGAGCGGCCTTGTGCTGATAGATTGCGTTACGGATGCTCGCCCATTCGCGTAGCTCATCGATGGTGTCTAGATTCTGGCAAAGGTTCTGCTCGTTTGATTCCTCGTTCGCCCATTGGAGCTTGGCGGACGGGACTGATACTTCGGCTAGGATGACTGCTTCAGAACTATAAGTGAGGGAGAATGGGGTCTCGCCCGTTGAAGAGCGAGCCGTGATTCGGTATGACCGGAGGACTCTAGGTAGCTCATCTGTCCATGCAGCCTTGGCTTTCTGTAACCGCTTCTTTAGTGTCTGAATGATGGTCTTGTTTGACGACTCGGCCTAGCCGTTAGACTGGGGGTTACGGGGGGTTGAGAAGCTCAACTTTATCTTCCACATATCGCAAAAATCCTGAAGCCTGAGCTGATGAACTGGGATCCATTATAGGTGACGATCTCTTTTGGTATCCCGAACCTGTAGATGACATTCTTCCAGATGAAGGCTTTTACCTCTCGGTCTCTGACTTGTGCGAAGGCTTCGGCTTCGATCCACTTCGTAAAGTAGTCTATCACAGCTAACATGAAGACTTGCTATCCAGGTGCAGTAGGTAGTTTTCCCACGATGTCTATTCCCCACTTCATAAAGGGCCAGGGTGTGAGGATGGAATGTAGTCGCTCTGGTGGGAGGTGTGAGACATGAGCGAAACTCTGACAACTGTCGCACTTCTTCACATAAGCAGCCGAATCAACGCGCATAGTCGGCCAGTAATATCTTATAGTGATCACTTGGTGTGCAAGGCTGCGTCCCCCAGCATAGTTTCCACATTCGCCTTCATGTAACTCAGCAAGGACACGTTGGGCCTCCTCTGGGCTTGTGCACTTGAGGTAGGGGCCCGGGAATGATTTTCTAAGGAGTTGGCCGTCATGTGTGGTGAATCTGGCTGCTCTTGCTTCTAGCCGTCGAGCCTCGTTCTTGTTAGTAAGGAGTTCATCATGCTCCAAGTATTTCACTATCGGAGTCATCCAACATTCAGTTAGTTCAACTCCCATGGCTTCCTCAAGCAGCTTGTTTGGTTGTCTGTTCCAGTTGGCTAGCCACTGCATGAATAGTAGAGGGATGGACGGGGGCGAAGAGCATTTGAGGGCTGAGCCAAGATTGGCAAGAGCATCAACGTGGGAGTTCTCCACTCTGGGGACTTGGATGATGGAAAACTCATCGAATTGTGCCTGCAACTCCTTGACCATGCTCAAGTAGGATGTCATCTTCGAGTCGTGTGCTTGATACATGCCCCGTAGTTGATTGACCATGAGCTCGGAGTCAAACTTCACTTCTAGTCTCTTGCTCCAATTTCTTTGGCTAAGGAAAGTCCCGCTATGAGAGCCTCATATTTGGCTTCGTTGTTCGTGCACTTGAACCCACAGCGTATTACTAGCTGGATGAAGTCTCTTTCTGGTGCGAACAGTACCACTCCCAGTCCGCTTCCATTCACGTTACTTGAGTCGTCCATTAAGAGGGTCCACTTGGATGGTGATCTGCCGTTCATGCATAATAACTCACTTTCTACTTGGGTGGTGATATTCGGAGTAAAGTCAGCAATGAACTCGGCCAAGGCCTGGGATTTGACGGCGGTGCGAGGCTGGTATGATATGTCAAACTCACTAAGCTCTATAGTCCACTACAGGAGTCAGCCTGATAGTTCCGGTTTATGCAGTATCTTCTTGAGTGGGAAGGAGGTGAGTACAACTATTGAGTGGCACTAAAAGTACGGCCTGAGCTTCCTAGATGCATGGATGAGGGCGAGGGCTAATTTCTCCAGCTGACTGTATCGCGTTTCCGCGTCAAGGAGCGACTTACTTACATAATAGACCGACAACTGCTTCGTTTCTTCTTCTCGGACTAGTACTGCTGAGATAGCTGTCTTTGAGACCGCTAGGTAAGAGTAAAGCTTCTCCCCATTTACAGGTTTGGATAGAAGCGGAGGGGAGGTAAGGTACCTTTTAGCTGTTGCAAGGCTTCTTCGCAGGAGGCGGTCCACTCGAACTTCTTGGACTTTTTAAGGGCATGGAAGAAGAGATGACACTTGTCTGCTGACCTGGAGATGAAGCGGCTCAAGGCGGCCACACGTCTTGAGAGGCGCTGGACGTCTTTCACGCAAGTTAGAGATGGTATACCAAGGATTGCTCTGATTTGGTCGGGGTTGGTTTCTATCCCTCACTGAGTCACCATGTAGCCCAAGAACTTTCCTGACGAGACCCCGAATGAGCACTTGGCTGGATTTAGCTTCATGTTGTACTTCCTAAGGATGACAAATGCCTGGCTGAGGTGGTCGAGGTGCTGTTCAGCCATCAGTGACTTAACGAGCATGTCGTCGATGTATACCTCCAGGGTCTCCTAGGTATTCGGCAAACATTTTGTTGACTAGCTGCTGGTAGGTGGCTCCGACATTCTTCAGGCCGAATGGCATCACCGCCTCTAATAGGTTGGGACCCCTTTACTGCTGATGAATTTGGTCTTCTTCTTGTCGTCCAGGGTGCATCAAGATCTGGTTGTACCTTGAGAAAGCGTGCATAAAACTAAGGAGCTCGTGACCTGCGGTTGCATCGACTATCATATCGATATGTGGGAGCGGGAAGGAATCTTTGGGACAGGTTTTGTTCAAGTCCGTGAAGTTGATGCACACTCTCCATTTCCCGTTCTTTTTCTTTACAATCACGACATTCGCTAGCCATTCGGGATAGTGGATTTCTTTGATCATACCATTGCTCAAGAGCTTCTCGACCTTTTCGTTGACAATTCGGTTACACTCTGGTGCAAATTTTCTTCTCTTCTGTTTCACTGGTGGGTGATCTAGGTTTACCTTGAGCTGGTGGATCATTGCTTCTGGACTGATTCCGGTCATGTCGACGTGCGACCAGGCAAAACAGTCTTGGTTCTGTTTGAGGAATTCTATCAGCTTCTCTCTGGTCTCGGGCTTGAGGCGGGACCCTATATATGTCTTTCTGTCGGGATCGTTCGGATGTATCTGTACTTCATCCAACTCTTCCATAGACGGTTGATCCGGCTCGGTCGGTGGGGTTGGATGAATCTGTAATTGCTATGAAGAATTACCCTTGCCTTTGAAGGCATTCTTGTAGCAATCCCTGGAAGTTTTGGGGTCACCCTTGATCTCTTGTACCCCCCACTTGGTTAGAAATCTGATAGTTTGGTGAAAAGTAGATGGGAGTGCCCGTATATCGTGGATCTAAGGTCGGCCCAAGATGATGTTGTATGGCGAGGGTCGATTACCAGAAAAATAGTCTGTTTGTTCACTCCTCCGGCATAGATAGGGAGGATGATCTCCCCGATAGTGTATACGCCTCAGCCGAAGCCAACTAGCGGCCGTCGCCTTTGTTGATGTTTGCCTCTTCCAGTCCCATAGCCTTCATTGTTTCGAGGAATAAGATGTTTGCCGAAGAGCCTCCATCTACGAATACTCTTTTCACTAGGATGTTGGCGACCTGCAGGGAGATGACTAGGGCATCGTGATGAGGAGCGGCCATGGTAACCGGCTCGTCATCTTCAAATTGAATTACCTAATAAGTGTGTGACCGTAAGGCCGGATGGATGGACTAGACTTCATGGTGGCGGTTGGCTCTGGCATATCGCTTGGCTGATGAGTAACTTACCCTACTAATCTCTTATCCCTCGGAGATGAGCAAACAGAAACCTTTCGGTGTAGGTTCTCGCGGAGGTGGTGATGGTTTTTTTGAACTCTTATGGCTAATGGTGTTCTTCCCTTATCAGTTAGCAGATCCCGGAGGTGTCCTCTCTTTAGAAGTGCAGCGACCTCTAGTCGTAAAGTGATGCAATCTGCGATGTTGTGCCCATGATCGCCGTGGAACTCACACCATTTGGTCTTGTCTCTCCTTGCTTCGGGATTGAGCTTGCCTAGCCACTTAACGGTGGATCCCATTCCTTTCATAATCGCGACCACCTAGGTTGGCTCGACATTGAGGCTATACTCCGGTATTTTATACCGGTTCGATCCCAATCTGCTCTCGGTTCTTGTTGGTTGACGATCATACGGTTTCTTGACTCTGCTCGAATTACGTGTTGGGGGTTGGTAGTAGTGCTCCGGCCTGTGCTCTGGTTTCCTGTCATTCTGCCTTGAATCGTATCTGAAGTGAATCGTTCAGTTTATCTCATCCTCCTCCCATCTTATTTGGATCACTGCCCGGGCCAAGGTGTCTTCCATTGTTGTGCATCCCAGCTTTGTAAGTTCTTTGTCTAGCTCTCTATCCGGGAGGAGACCCTTCCTGAAGGCATCTACGGTTGTCTCAAGGTTGCATGCAAGGATGGAGATCTTCTCTTTGTTAAACCTGCTGACATACTCTCAATGGCTCGCCTCTTCTCTGGTACTCTGTATAAGTCGGCTGACTTCTCGAGTTTCTTACTGCTGGCGAACTATTCCACAAACGTGTCGGTGAGTTGAGCGAATGAATCGATGGATCCGTTTGAAAGGTTCGTGTACCATTGGAGTGCTGGGCCGGTTAAGCTCGAACCAAAACTTTTGCACATGTAGGCTTCACTAAGCGGTCGGGGTATTGAGATGGTGAACATCTGCTACTTGTACGAGGCTATGTGATCATCCGGATCGGTTGTGCCATCGTACATTTTCATGTTGGGGATAGTGAAATTCTGAGGCATGTCGGCTAGGGCGATCTCGTCCACGAAGGGTGAATCCGCGTAACAATGGGGAGGGGCTGCTTCTTCTCGGTTGGGACCAACATTCCTGGAATGCATCGCATCACTGCTTCCACATCGGCCAATCTCTTGGCTAATACCTATTCCATAGGAGAAGGGGACGCCACTAGGTCATCCCGCATGACCGGGTCAGCCTTTGCATTTAACTTTGGTACATTCCGTTGGGTCATCCCTCTTGGGGTAGTCTGATGAGTTCCTTCGTGCGTTCCCTGATAGCATAGATCTTCGGTCATTCCTTCTGGTTGGATGACTCCCATGGTAACTGTCTGGTGTTTCGTCCTACATGGATGGTCAAAGGAGTCTTCTGATAGTCATTCGATTGGTCAGGATGGATGGGCTCGGGTGCTATTGGTTTAGTTTGGCCGTTCATCCCACAAGGATGAGCCGAGCCGAGCCGAGTGGAGTATGTGTTGGGATGTTTAGATTGAGCTGGTCTTGTGGATGAGGGCTTTCTACCACCGGATCGTCTTGATCTTGATGCTGGGATGAATCGGCTGAATGATGTTCTATAGGCATATCTTTATCTCCATGAATTAGGACAGAATCATCGACCACAGATGGGTTTAAGGGACGCAGCCTTTTGCCAGAGGCCGAGGGTCGGGGCTCCGGCGTAAGAAGAGGTTGCATGGATGGAACAAGGGTGCAGAACCGATTGGGGGTGCTTGGCCGGGCAAGAACTCTAGGTCATAGAATTGACTCACCTTCTCCTTGAGAGATTGGTTTTCTGACCTGATTGACGTGTTTTCTGTCCGGATCGCATTGTTCTCAGCTTCCAATGCAGCCATCTTGTCCAAGTTCTATTGCATGAGAGCGGTTAGAGCTTTTAGTTTGGCCTCGAGGTCGGGATTAGCGTTATCGGAGTTGTCAGCCATGGAAAGTTCCTTTACGCAGCAGGGTTCATCGAGCCGAATGATTGCTAGAGGCCCCACGGTGGGCGCCAAACTGTAGACGTAAAAATCTACCTATACGGAAGGGGGGTCTAATCCCGTGAGGTTGAGGCCACTAGCGATCCGTTGTACCTGCACACGTAGAAAAACAAACGCGTGAAGTGAACGAGAAACATCGGGGTGGTGTTTGCCGTAAGCACTCCGACGCTCAAGTCAGCAAGACTGAAAGGGGCTAGTATAGTGAGGGCTAGGGAGTAAAGAGGTTACCGGAAGTCTAGTCAGAGATTGTGACTACGGAAGTAAGGTGAAGCTCTCAAGTAGGAGCCTCGGATATGAAGGTGTAATGTCCTCCCCCTTGCGAGAGGGCTGGCCTCTGTTTATATAGTGACTGTCTAGTCTCCCAATCCTAGTGGGAGTAGGAGTCCTAATGTGACTCTGATGCAAACCCTAGAAGAAGAATTAGAGCCGTGGTATGCTGTCTTACCAGTCTCCGGATAGGAAGGTGATTTTGATCAGGAAAATAACTTTGAATAGGAAAGTGTTCTAAACAGGAAAATGACTTCGAATAGGAGACTGATCAGGAACTGGAATGTGATCAGTGGGCCATGGGCTCGGAACTCGCTTATAGGCCTATGAAGTGAACTGGAGCTGGGAGGCCCGTGCCCAGATGGTTTGGGTCGGCCGTATTTCGTATCAAATGGGACTAATCTGGCCTGGGCCTCTTTAGGACTGGGCCTGGTCTTTTCTTCACTAGTGGTCATGTTTTCCTATTTGGGCCAAAGACGATTTTTGGCCCTAACATGTACTAATGTTTATAATGTAATGTTATAATTAATTAATAATTAGGTAATCATTTAACTAGTAATATACTAATGTATATCAATTTATCATATATAATTAATTAATTACTAATTTACTATAGATATACTTAAAACTTGATAATTAAAGTAAATAACTAAATATTATTCAATCAAATATATTATTTTATTCAAAAATAATTCTTTTAAAAAAATTAAAACACTTTTAATTGGATCCTAATTCCAATTATAATTTATACACTTAATTAATCAAAACTTTAATATTATAATATATTAAATTTTTTTATATGGTGAAGTATATATGTATAATTAATTGTATATATATTTGATTAGGTTATTATTATTATTACACTATAATTTTTATATAACATTTCATCCTATTTGGCCATTTTGAATTTTTTATATGTAAACTTACGAAATATGTAATGCCCACATCAAGGTACGTAGCTTTATTTATGCCCTAATATCCTTAGTTGAATTTTGTTAAAGTTATCTTGAACAAGTGTTAAGGAAATTCTTTAAAATGTTATTAGGGGTAAAACGGTCATTCTACTCATAATTAGATGAAAGAGTGGGGAATGAAAAGAATTAGAGTAACATGGAGAAGATAATAGAAATGAGGGTATTTTGGTAATTGATTAAGGGACATAGATGGAATTTTTAGGAAGTGCAAGGGTAAAATGAGAAATTACATATATTATTATGTAGTAATAAGAGTTCAAGAGTTGAAACCCTAGCCACTCCACCCATTGTTCACGCCACCTTCACCCCAAATTCTCTCAAATTTCTTCACTAAATTTCCAAGGAAATTCATAGGATTTTGGCTAGATTTTGATAGATTTTCAATCCTAAGCATTTAAATGTAAGATTCTTGCACCAAGATGTGAGATTAAATTTTAAAGTTTTGAATTCTTATGGTTTTATATGCTTATTGTTTAAGAGGAAGGGGAATTCTACCAAAGAGAGATTATAGTGTTGGAATTGCTCAAAGTCAAGGTAAGTAAATCCAACTTTAGCTTTGATTGAATAAATACTTGTGTAGAGAAACTTCTTTTATGTTGTATGTGTTTTTGGATGATGAGAATTATGGATTGAAATTGAGGTTGTTTGATTTGTGAATCTTATGGCCATAAGAAGTGATGTATTTTTATGTGTTGAGTTGATGAAATATGAAAGAATGGATGTGAAAGGGTGGAAGGTGAAATTCGACTAGGGTGGCTGTTTGCCTTAGGGAGTTTTTGCTCCAATTTTGGTGGCTTGAGAAATATGTGGAAGTGTAGCCAATTTAGGGTTTGTATGTGCATGTAAGGTGTTTGATGAAATTTCAAAGAAAGTGCATATATATGAGTATGTTAGATTATTACTTTGTTATGGAAATATTGTTGGTAGAGAATACTAGTTCCATAATGATATCTTTATATACCATAATGCATTCTTACATTTTAGCATTTGCATTTAGAAAGAATAGCAAAGAATCAGTATATTTACATGCACATATACATGTATGAGAACATTAAAGAATAAAGAGAAAGAAAGAAAAGAAATTAATTGTAGAATCATTATCTAAAGAACATAATTAAAGAATACCTTAAATCTGAAATTTTATTTAAAGAAATATAAAAAGATAAAAGAAGAGAAGGTTGTTGCGATGGGGAACCTGTGAGTGACAGAGAAGAAGAATATCTCCACATGCACGCCACCTTTAGTGAGCAGCCTAAGAATAAGAAAGAAGAATTCGTAGAGTCCGTAAGAAGTGCATGTGGATGAGGATTGTACCTAAGAAAGAATTTAAGAATATACTCACACGACCAGGGTTTCGAATCCATGCTCAATCGAGTCCGATCGGCAAAGAAAGAATATAAAAGAAAAGAAAGAAAGAATAGAAAAGCAAGAAAGAATAGAAAATAAGAGAAACAGAAATGAAAGAAGAGAAACAGAAAAGAGAGAACTGAAACAGAAGAAGAAAAAACAGAAAACAGAAAGGAAATAGAAAACAAAATGAGGAATAGAAAACAAGAAAGAAAATGCATTGCATAGAAAAAGTTTATGCATTTGTGCATATGCATCATGCCATTTCTACTACCCCTAGTTAGTTTCCCTATTTGTGCTTACATATCGGTAAGTGAAAAACTAGAATCTTAGAAAGAGCAGAGAAGAATTGAGAAGTTTGGTGTAAGGAAAGAAAATCCAGGATCTAAGTAATAGAGAAAGAATAGAAGTATTGTGGGTTTACTTACTGAGCAATTAGTGCTCACTCCGTTGATTTCACTGTTTTGCAGGTAATAGATGAGATGCCGTCGGGAGGAACGTCAAGTAACGGAGGAGAATGGCACCACTGTCCAAGATTACTTTGTACTTATTTTTGTGACTTTATTACTTGATGTAGAGATTTGTATATAAAGTCAAATTTATTTTGTGACCACTATTACATTCTTATATACAAATATATTTTCTATAACATGTTAGTGAGTTTTACTTATATTTTTCCAAAGAACTACTAGCTAGAAAGAATATTATAAAAGTCCCCAAATTCTTTACTGATATTTCATTTAAATCCAAGTTCCAATACAGGTTCCTACATGGGTACTCGGACTCGGTTCCAAGATAGGTTCCATTCAAGGCACCCTGGGCGTAACCACCAGGGTACCCGTTTCAGGTTCCCATCATAGGTTCCGGTTCCTACACATATAGGAATTGGAACCGGACCTGCAGAATAACAATTCCAAAAAATTGGAACTGGAACCTATTGGCACAGTATTGGTTCCGAGTAGATTCTGGTTCTGGTTCTAGTTTTACCTACTACCCATGCTCACCCCTATGACGATCATCACTCACCAAAACCTCTCAAACCCAAGGGCGGATGCAGTACTAGTTTAGGGTGGGAATTTAAAAAAAATATATATATATATTAATATGTATAATTTCTGGATTTTGGCCCACCCTAACATAAATATTAATGGATAAAAATATTAATGTGCAATTAGTTTTTATTTTGGCCCACCCTAAAATAAATTTATGGATCTGCTCCTACTCAAACCATACCCTCACCAATCCCGCCAATCGTTGGAAATCGAGTGATTAGGGTTTGTGCAATCGCCCATCTTAAGTCAAATTACAATCAATCCCAATCGCCAAAATTCAACCTTCCACCACCAAAAAACTCATCAACATCCCCTCTTCAAACGTCCCAATAACCTAGATTGAGTTTGCTCTCTATTTATCGTCGGAATATAAATTTGAATAGTACAATGATATTTTAAATTAAAAGTCTGTGAGTAAAAAATGTCATTAAATGATTATTTGGTTGGAAAAAAGTTGTTAATTCATAAATAAATAAACAAATCATCAACTGTTGATGGATACAGCTGGAAACCAATAAAGCGTTTTTCAAGTACAAACTCTTAATCATTATCTTTTTCACTTAAGATGTGCAAACTGGATGCTATTAGTTCATATATTATGTATTATGTTGATGTTGGATTTTGACACCAACAACTCGCACGTGCAAAATGCTAAATGGGCTTAGAAGTTACACGTGATATGGAAATGTGGAAAAAGAGAGTAAACAAAAGACGGTTTATATATATATATATATATATATATATATATATATATATATATATATATATATATATATATATATATATATATATATATATATATATAGAGAGAGAGAGAGAGAGAGAGAGAGAGAGAGAGAGAGAGAGAGAGTATGCTATTTTAGCCTAAGATAAACCAATCTCGTAAATGAGAGAGGAGCCTTCTATTTATAATGGGAGGATTCAAGGTAATGATTATAAGTCTGCAAGTGGGTAGGTGCCATGCAAATCCTTCCTTGCATCCCATCGATTGTCTACACAAGAGATATCCTCAACTTATGTAGGGCTTGGGCAGGTGGACGATTCTTAGCCACTCGCAAGCCTGACATTCATCTGTTGTACTGACTAGAACCATATCTCTTCCATCATTGCGTGACGTGGCAACGTCTAGATGGCACAAAGCCTTCCTGAATTTTGATTGGCTCTTGCTGACGAGAATCCACGTCAACCCTGACTTTTTAGGCATAACAGAAGCCCTTTAGTTTTTAAGGTTTAAAGATTGAACCTTGAGAACTTCATGATTATGCCACGACTTAACTTGTCCCGAATGACGTTTGGTCGATCTAATCGAGCTACAAGGAGGTCGCAGCATATACCTCTAAGAATAGCACCGACAACCTGAGGTGGCCTTCTCCAACAGGTTCAACGACACGGTCGGATTACTCGGAGGCCATACTGACATGCTTTGAATCTAATTCGCAACTCATAACTTGAGAATACTTAGCACATTTTTTACCGAAAGCAAGGAATCACGTCGTCTCGAAACTGATACATTGCGAAGAGTTTTTCACTTGAATGACCTCTTGATATGTTATCTATTGCGCTTGACAGCTAGTCTGGTTAATAAAATAATCTTTATTCTGAGAGACGTGTCTATTGCACAACAAGTGCCAGCCGTGCACATTAAATGCAAGCTATGCTGAAACAACATTCTCTTTCAGAGCATTAAATGCGGATGAGGGCACATTTAATGTAGAGGAGATAATCAAGCCGTCGCTTGGTTGCTCCAATGGAGGGAAGCGTCGATTGACACTCTCATGTGGCGGTTACTTCTTCTCTCGGATTAACGACACGTGGTCATAATCAATGGTGAGAAACACATCCTGCCCAAGCGTCGCTTGCCTTAGGAAGCCAATCGTTGTTTTTCCCCCTATAAAACCCCAGGCTTGCTTCAAGTTTTGTTCATAGAACTCATATTTTAAGAGAAAAAGCAAAACTCTTACGAAATCAGTCTGCTCTTTTTCCAGTTGATGCGCATTCTTCGTTACGACAAGAAGTTCATTCCCTACAGCCAAAAGGTAAGGAGGACTTCTCCTTTGTTTTCTTTTATCATTTTGCTGGTTGCTTGACTTTTGCGATAATGGTGGGTATGAACTATTTGGTAAACTTTCATGGTGCGTATTTCTGGATAGTGGTGAGAAGAGAGATATTGTATTTATAATGAGTGAGAACTTGGGGCACGAATCCTTAGGGATTCATCCCTAAGGGTTTTTAGGGTTTTTCTAGGGTTTAAGGAAGACACATTAGAGTTTCTTTTGCTCTTCCATGTCATCGTATGGAACACTATATGAAGACTGAGTTATCTTTGCATGTTGCCCCTTTTTCAGACTTTAGGAGCAATAGATGCCTCAGCGACCATAGCAGTCGAGGGGACGAGCTCGTAGGCACCGGGCGGCCTAACGGGTCCCCGTACAAGAAACCTTGTTAGTGACCACCCAGGATGAGATACAGAAGGTAGTGGACCAATATGCACTTAGCGTGGATGTCTACTAGCATATAACATATACAACTTGGAATCCCTTAGAAGGAATGGCCGCAATCTCGGTGGCGATCTTCAAATGCAGGGCGTTGATACCTTTTCACCCCTTCATTAGATCGATCTGCAACCACGTCGAGGTCGCACCATTACAATTGACACCCAATGTGTATATGATAGTTGTTGCTATGTATATTACATGTGGCGAGAACAACATTGGCGAGCTGACAGTGTTGGAGCTCACATGCTCTTACTATATGAAGAAGGGCAATGATAAAGATTCTTTTTACCTCTCAAAGTGATTTACGATTGAGGGAGGAATATTTGGTTACCCCAGTAACATGGGGCTTATGAAACCAAAATTTTTCCTTTTAATATGATGACGTTTGCTAGTTTAGGGAGCCGAGTAGGTTTTCCTTTCTTTCAATTTGTGAACTGTTCCTTTTCCTTTATTTTTTGTTTTCTAACGAACTTTTTCATCTCATTGCTGGAAATAAGATGACCAGATTAACGGCTCTAACTGATTTAAACCGAATTGTGGCATTTGGTAATCTACCCGAGCAAAGTCGCGATGTGAGACTGCTCGTGACTACTATCAACTTGAGAAAATACAGTTTTTTCAATCCTTAAGCATCCTTGAAACCCCTAGTCCATAAGCATCCTCACATTTAGAACCTCTTTTTTTTTTTTCCTGTAATGGCCTTTTCGCTAACATGCTTTCATGCAGTGACCATGCCACCCAGAGTTTTGAGGCCGACGATGAGGACCACAGGGTTTGTATTTCCCCAAGTCACCCCGACTAAGCCAGCCGAGGCAATCCTTGGCGATACCCCCGCAGGAGGGATATAGATTGGTGTGCGAATATCCTCAGAACAACAAGGAGAAGCTTCTCGACTCGCGACTTCTCGCGTCCCTAAGCAAAAAACCATGGGCCAAAAAACTAAGAAAAGGAAGCAGCTACAGGTCGAAGAATCGGAGTCCAAGATAGAGAGTTTAAGGGTGTAGCCTGGGAGATCACAGTCTTCCTAGGCTTTCTGCTCGAGAGTGCCCCCGAGGCATGCGCCTGACATTTCGATGATTCCCAATAACTCGCGTAGAGGAGAAGGGGAGGTCGCGGTTACCTGAAGGAGAGTGGGCAAGCAACGAGCCGACGAGATGCCAGTTCCTTTGGGGACAAACACGCTTGTGTTGGACTCCATGGGGCAACTCCCGGAATACCTGCAACCGGTGGTGTATACCTTGTTGGAGTGCCAACTGGCTACAACCTTTGAGGAGTTCGTGGCTTTTCGACCCGCGAACCTGATGGTTATAGCGCTTCAACTGCAAAGCTAGGTAAAACAGCTCGTTCTTGCCGAGGACTTCTCAATATAAGTTGATTTTCTTAGCCTTTATGACTTTCAAAAAAATGAAGGTTAACTCTTGTTTCTTTTCTCATGTAGTCTCTACTCGCCTTGCATATGGCCCAACAGAAAACCAACCCGGACTCTGCTGGAGGGCTCCACGAGCTAAGATATGAGAATGCCAAGCTAAAAAAGGACTTCGCGACTCTGGACACAAAGGCAAAGGTGTATCACATCCAGGTGAATCAATACTTGATGGAGCGAAACTCTGCCCTCTGCACAGTGGAGTTCCAGAAGGTTGAGCTCGAGAAGAAAGGCGAGGCGAACAATGAGCTCCAAAGGACAGTGGCTAGACTCACCAAAGAGTGTGGTGAGAAAGAGCAAGAGCTGAAGATAAACTCGTAGTTAAAATCAACACGGTACGTGTATTATTATCTTTAGCTGCAAACCTAGATTGGCCCTTACAACAATTCGATGTAAAAAATGTTTTCCTACATGGAGAGTTACCAGAAGAGATCTATATGGATCCTCCACCAGGGTGTATTTCACCAAAAAAGCACAACCAAAAGGTATGTAAATTAAAGAAAATTTTATATGGGTTGAAGCAATCTCTAAAGGCATGGTTTAGGATGTTCACAAAAGTTATGACATTTTTTGGCTACCATCAGAGCAATTCAGATCACACATTGTTTCTTAAAAAAAAGCAAGAGAGGGTCACTACACTTATTGTATATGTGGATGATATGGTGGTTACAAGAAATGATCTAGAAGAAAAAAAAGGCTCTGCAAAAGTACTTGTCAAAGGAATTTGAGATGAAAGACCTAGGTTCTTTGAAATATTTTCTTGGAATCGAAGTGTCTTGATCTAACAAAGGTATATTTCTACCACAAAGAAAGTATGCCTTGGATGTGCTATAGGAAATTGGTATGTCAGCATGTCAACTAGTTGATACACCAATAAAAAAAGGTTTGAAATTAGGAGTCAAGACTGATTAAGTACCAGTTGACAAAGGGAGATACCATAGACTTGTGAGAAGATTGATGTACTTATCATACAGTAGGCTAGATCTTGCTTATGCATTTGGTATAGCCAGTTGGTTCATGCGTAATCCCGGAGAACAACATATGAATGCAGTCTTGAGATATTTTAAACATGCTCCTAGAAATGGAATCCTATTTACTAAAAATGAGGACTACCAAAATGTGAATGCATATACTAATGCTAATTAGGCTGGAACAGTGGATGATAGACAATCTACTTCTAGTTATTTCACTTTTGTAGGTGGTAATCTAGTCACTTGGGAAAGGAAAAAACAGAATGTTGTGGCACGCTCAAGAGCTAAAGTAGAATTTAGGGGAATAACACTTGGGATTTGTGAAGCTTTGTGGCTAAGATTTCTCTTGCAAGATTTGGGCTATCAATCTAACCAACCAATCTAGTTATATTGTGACAATAAACCAGCATGTGACACTCACAATCCAGTTCAACATGATCGTACGAAGCATTTTGAAGTTGATAGATTTTTCATCAAAGAAAAGCTAGATGAAAAGATTATTGAATTGCCCAAGATTCGATCAAAAGATCAATTGACCGATATTCTTACCAAGGTTGTCTCCAAACGTATATTTTTCTCACAAATTTTAGATAAGTTGGGTATGTGTGACATCTACGCACCAACTTGAGAGGGGGTGTTGAGATTTCAACAATATTTCCTGAATATTTTTGGATCTTCTTATTTTGTTAGTTTTAAGATATTCATAATGTCCTTGATATCCTTTAATCTCCTGATTATATTTGTATATTATAATTGATATAATTAGGAGATTCCTTAGATTGTATCCTCCTTATATAAAGCCTGTAAGTCGTACTAAATTAATCAATGAATTGAAACATACAATTCTTCGATTAAACAAATTTAATATTCTAATCCCTAGAGCAAAGATAAATGTAAACAGCACAGTGAAGAGAATAACAAGACAATATATTCTATCTCTTCTGGAAATTTAACATCTTAACCCCCAGAGCAAAGACAAATGCAAAGAGCACAGTGAAGAGAATAACAACAACTGCAACTACTCCAAGAAAATCATGCTTGTAACCAAAAAAATCATCCAAAAATTGCTTCACTGTTTCACCAGTGTCAAGTTTATCCTCTATATCTCCAAATTGTGATGCAACCAACCCGTATATCGTCCAAGAAATTGGGCATCCCCAAAAGTACCATCTCCACCAAATAGGAATTCTCTGTGATCATAAAAGTTCATAAATGAAATGGGGTTAATTTATCATTGGATATGTAATATTGTATGAGCTTAGGAAAGATAACATTTGAATGAAGGCGGGAATCCGGCACTTACAGTTCTTGGGACGATAAATCCGGAAAAGAGGTTCCATATCGAGTAAAGGGAGGAGGCGACCACAGCAGCGATGTGTTGGTTTGGTGTCATCGCGACAGCCATCATGCCACAGAAAGTGAAGTACATCAAACATACGAAGATGTGGAAAAAATACCAAAAGAATTTGCCAGCATCCCAATCAAATTGGATCATTGCATAGACTAGAATGCCATAGACTACACATTGAGCAAAGATATAAGGAATCTCAACCACAACCTGGATGAAGAGACAACAAAAAGTTAAATTCCAATGTCAAATTCACAAAGAGATTTATAAATAAATATCAAGGATGTAACATGGGAAAAATATTTACTTGTGCAAAGGCATATGACATTGGCGAATACATTCCAGCTGCTTTTTCTCTGTAAAATACTGTCCTTTCAACAGCCACTACTGGCTGCACGGCTGTGGCATTTTGGACACCAAGGAAGAGAACAGCACCATACATGGAACCCATTGCATTAAACAGATCTTGTCATTTACTCCTATATATCATTTAAAATGTTTAGATTGAAAGGCAGAAGAAACTATATAACTATGAATTATGTTTGAATGTACTGTATTGATATTCAGTGGTAACTTGTAACTCACGTTTTGGTGCCCATGTCCCAGAATATTGTCCCAAATGTCAAAGCTATGAAGGAGGTGAACAGAAATCTGACGGCGGTGTATGATGTATTCCGCCAGTATGACCAACGTTGTTTCCATAAGCAAGTCATACATTGGGTGAAAAAGGATTGGGAGTATTGAGTGGGGAAATATAGGTCCTTTGTACCCGGAACAGGCCTGCTTAAATCCCTAATGAGTGCTTTGTTTCTCCTGAAACACAATGACACAAAAATTAGCTATAAATTTAAGCTAATAACAATAGAAAAGTAGCCATGTTTTGGGAGAATGGTGATGTATGGTGGTTATTATCATGAACTTACTGATACCGTTCTGAGTTTTTGAAAATGTCAGCAAAATCAACCCCCAAAGCTATTTCTTGTGATTCACTGGTGACTTCCAACATCCAAGTAGCTGGATTGTACCCATCTTTAATTTTAGGAACTCCTTGAATTCCCTACAGAATAGGAATGCTCTTGCCTTAGCAAGTTTCATAATGTAATCTGAAGTTAAATTTTCATTCTCTGTAATTTGTGAATGTCCATCATATCATACCTCGAAATACTTTATAAGGAGGCCAGAGTGGCGACCCAATGACCCAGCATATATCGCTTGTCCCCCCCGCTTCAGTAGAAAAAGCTACTATGCAGTGTTTAAATTAGTATCATATTTGCAGATACAGAATCTGAACCTCCACTATTAAGACTTCTCACCTCATCGAAGGCTTCAAATATGTCAATGCTTGGCTGATGAATGGTGCACACCACTGTTCTTCCTGTGTCCACTGTGTTCCTAACTGTTCTCATAACGATGGCAGCAGCTCTTGCATCTAGACCGGAAGTTGGTTCATCCATAAAGATGATTGAAGGGTTTGCCACAAGCTCAACTGCGATGGTAAGCCTCTTGCGGTGCTCAGTCGACAGACCGTCGATACCAGGCAAACCCACTAGTCCTTGTCTCAATGTATTTAATTCCACTAGCTCCATGACTTCCTCAATGAACATCTGCAAACCACAGGTAAATATGAGTTAGTACAATATATACAACTTAGTTGCTTCTGTCTGACTTAGTTGGCTTAATTTGTTTCATCTTTAAATGAAACAAAGATAAAAAATGAAAATGAACCTTGGAACACAGAGGTTTTCTTTACCAACCTTCCTAGTTTCAGAATCAACTTCAGGGGGTAATCGAAGCCACGCTGCGTAGACCAGAGATTCATATACTGTTACATTTTGCTCACAGTATCCCGAAATACGAGCAAATGTCTCTTGCTTCTTCGGGTACCCAGAAATTGTGATGGTCCCCTCAATGTATCCGCCAGTTTTCCTACCAGCCAATACATCCATCAGAGTGGTTTTACCAGCACCGCTAACACCCATCAAAGCAGTAAGAACACCTGGCCTGAAAGCACCACCCAAACCATTCAGAAGCCTCAGTTTGTCTTCAACAACACCTTCAAGTTTCATTTCCTGCATAGTTTCATTAAAACGTATAGCCATCAAGTCTGGAATAAATTACATCATAATCATATACCGTCACAACATTCGGATATTTCGAAATTTAGAAAAACTTAAGATTACCTTTGGCATGTCAACCGAGTATGAAATTTCATCGAATGTAATGGAATGTGGTTCAAATGGAAGAACCATTCCTTTTTTCTTTTGATGACTTGACTGAGCAGCTGCCCCTATGATTGATATGTCATTTATAATTTATCAAAGTCCTAGTAAGAAATATGACATACATAAATACAGAAACATTACTAATGAGCTTAATCACCTGAGTGAGGTCTGTGACTAGAACTACTTGCATCCGTTGATAACTGAATGGCTCCTCCACTTCTTTTATCATGTTCATTACTTTGAGATTCCTCCGGTAAAACAGCCTGAGGCTTACCGAATGCTGCGCGTATTTTGCACAATTTAGAACACAGTCTCTATCTTTTCAGAAGGAATCAAAGTGATGATAGTAAAGATACTCACGGTCGAGAAAAGTAAGAGCCAAAGTGTAGCCGAAATTGAACAGTAGTGTAAAACCAACCAAAGCCCCTGCTCCTATCCAATACCAATATGAATATGGGAAGAACCCTCGAGACTTCATAACTGCAACTCCCAGTGGTTCCGTTGAATATATTGGCACAATCTTCAATATAGAAAAATTTCAGGAATCGGAAGATTATCAGATGAAAAATACACAAATGCCCACAAGACATTCTCGACATTACCTTTTTCCAACCATGTCCAAGAAACTCATTCACAACTAGTGCGTTCTGCGTATACATCAAAGGTGAACACCAATAAGCCCATATCCACCAGTCCTTAACATCCTCTGTGTTATCAAACAATAAAAAGGAAATGTTACATTAAGATTTGAGAAAGATTTAACATCTTTCAAATATATATGTGTACTTCTCTTACTTCCCGATATCATGAAGCCACCCAATGCAACAAGCAGCATCAATACATATGAACCGTATGTACTAGCAATGACCATGGTCCTGCCTGCTGCTGCTATGAGTCGGAACAAACCAGAAGCCATTTGGTTGAGAATTACGAGCAAGAAGAATTGCTTTGCAAACCTGCAACAAGTAGAACACCTTTCAATTAAAACAGTTGAATTTATAGAACAAATGTGTAGAACAAAAACTTTGCTAGTTCCTTTATTTTTTGTTTCTTTATTTTCTTACCTTCCAACATTAGGATCAAATCCTATTACATAATAGGTTAAGAATACCCAAACACCAGCCTCTACAAATGAGACTGGTATCTTGAGGATCCATGTTGGAAGAGCATAAGCCCATGAAGGATAGAATCGGAGATCTCTTTGCTTGTAAAAAACAGGAAGCTTTACTATGGTCATGGAAATCTCTGACATTCCATTGAACATAATCATCGTAGCCGCGAAGTAAAGGGCACCAGTGTAAATTATTCCATCCACATCAGCATCTCTGTGCATCTTGGTTCGGAAGAACAATGTCATAGCAACAAATGCCATTACCGAAAGCTAGTTGCAGGGGAAAATATCAGCATTAAGTATTATCACATAAATAAAAGACTGAAGTAAAAAATCAAATAGTAATACCCACTTGGCCAAGCTTGAAGTAGTAAACAAAGGAGTTCCTCTTCATCAGCAAAAATTCTCTGGAGAAGCTAGCTTTTAACAATTCCTTCTTGCTGACGCCATATGTTTTGCTAGTCAAAGCAGCAGGGTGGCTCTTCCTCTTATCAAATGGAGTTGCAAGCTCATCACCAAGTTTCCGACTCACATGGAATGATTGAAATGCATCAGAGAATTCCTTTACTGTTATAAACCTGTAAGGCTCATCTTTACTTGTCCAATACTGCTGCTGATCTTTCCTTGACGTTACCTGCAACATTTCAATATTAATGAAGATTCAATATGACCCTTTACATGTCCAATTGTACATAAATAAAGGAAACAAACGCGCAAAAAGACCACCATTAGCACATACTTCTTGCAAGAAGTCAGCCACGCCTTTCCTTTCAGGACATTTGAACCCCATGGATTCAAAAAATTCTAGGACTTGTTCTCGAGGACCCTGGTAGATAATTTGACCTTCAGATAGAAGGATAATGTCATCGAAGAGATCGTAAGTCTCCGGTGCCGGCTGGAGGAGAGAGATCAGAGCGGTACAATCAAGGATGTGAATGCTCTGCCTGATACAATTCACAATTTGGAAAGTTGTTGAGCTGTCCAAACCAGTAGATATCTCATCCATGAACAGTGCATTCGCGGGTCCAACAAGCATTTCGCCTAAGATTAAAGAACCAAAAATGTTTATATGCTTTAATTGAAATGGAAAGAACAATTTTATCTATATATTCAATTTAAATAAATTAATAAAGTTTAGTGTTACGGTTGAAGATGATGATATCTTGCTGGAAATGATGAAGTCAACGCACGGAGGGAGTTGCAAGTTTTTGGCGCCACAGTTTGAAATGGTGTTGTGCGTGAAGTTGCAATTTTTTGGTTATTGTTTTAGAAAATATTTCAGTGATGTGTTTTTGTGAATTAGGTTGATAAAATGATGTATTTTGATATGTTTGTACTTGCATTAGTTGGAGTGTTAGGTGGAACAGTAACAAGTTCTTGTATAAAAACTACCCCTGTTTTTTAAATGAAAAACAGAGCAAAATTTCAGTTCAGATTTTCTCTCTTTACAGCTCTCTCTCACGTCTGCTTTGGTCCTCTTTCCTTAGTATTCTCCAGCTCTAAAAACCAACAGTTACCTGTTGTAGCTCGCTTCTTTTGTCCTCCTGAGATACCTCTAACCATTTCATCACCCACCAAGGTATCAGCACAGACTTCCAGTCCTAAAATCTGTAAATTTAAGAGGGAGAGTAATTATACTAGTGAAATTATGTTACTTGTTCTTGAGTGATAATCATTCATTATGTTAATTACCTTTAGAATATAATCAGTGATCATACTGGCTTCTTCGCCTGCGGTTGCTGCCGCCTGTGACATTAGAATTGACCGAGAAAAATAAGAAACTCAATAACCCTGAGTGCAACTAACTAAGCACAAAATATCAAGAATAATTCAGGAAATGATTTGACATAAAAGGAATGAATTGATTCTCAATTTTCATGAAGGAACTTCCAACAAAAAACCCATATGTATATCATCTGAAACAAATTTCAGCTTCTCTCACCTTCATGAAGACATCAACATCAGGGTCAGGCTTAATATTTGATGCTTTTTCTCTTCTTGACAACTCGGATAACATCTCTTCATTTTCACAAAAGGAGTAATCTATCAGTTATGCTAAAACTACTTAAAAATCATCAGAGTACATTCTAAAATTCATAGTTAAAAGTTGTAAAGAATAAATCTATTCATGAAACTAACCGTAACGTGATCCGACTCCTTGGCATCTGGCAGAGAAGGCCAAGGTTTCCCTCACGGTCATTTCTCCTATATGGACATCATGTTGACCAATATAAGCAGCAGTTCTCTGGGATACAAACTCATGCATCTCATGGCCATTATATGTCACCCTCCCAGAACTCTGAAGGAGAGATTTCACTTCTCAAATTAGAAATATTAACCAAAATAGTCAATAAATACGATAAAAAAATTTAAGCTTTAACCACATAGATTCACCTGCAGACTGGAATCAAGCATCCCCGCCAATGCTAACAATAGGGTTGTCTTTCCAGAGGCCGGAGGACCCAAAAGCAATGTCATTCTGCAACAAACCAATGTACTGAATGAGAAATGAATTCCCAAATATTCCAAATCTGCACAGTTCTGTTCTCAGTACTCACCTTCCTGGCCTAATAATTCCACTAACATCCTGAAGAATTTGCAAATGTTTCTTTCTAGTTTTAAGAATATTGGCAGAAGTCAAGAAACCCTTCAAACCATAGTCACAAACAAAGTAACATGTTAGTCAAAACTTTAGCAGAAAAAAAGATACATATATAATTTTACAATATTAATGATTCAAATGATCTCTAAGCTTTTACCTCAATTATGTTATGAAAGAAGTTAATGAATGTAGGCAAAGTTCTACTTCCCACATATGTGTCTCCCTCCACGTTCACATGCTCGAACCGAACCTCAATTTTCGGAAGCTCAATTCCAACTCTGATAACAAAAATCATGGCACAAAGAAAATCAGTACTAAAATCTCAGAACAACCAGAATTATTAGAACTATTCTTTGTAAAGAAAAAGAAATAATTAATAATAAGGAGAATATTCTTACCTATCGATGCGGTTCTTGAGCTTCAAGAGGAACTGCTCGTTATCAGTTTCAGCAATCTTCACCAACCTATCAATCAACTGCTGCTTTTCATGAAATCCAAGATTGTGTATATCAATTTCACTAGGACCACTTCCTCCAGTTGTCAATATTCCTTTTCTCAGACGATCAAAAGTCGGCAATCTCTCTAATGCTGCCCATTTTAATGCCTCTTCATCGTCTTCACCTCTTGAAGACCTCGAAAACACGTCCGTGGTGTTGCCGCTTCTCCAGAAGGAATTACTTCCTCCTCCACGTAAACTACTTCCAACTCTGTAAATATCACCTCTATCCATTGCTGAAGCTCTCAACCCTCCAAAATTTTCAGCCTCTTTTCTTCCTCTTCTTCTTCTTCTTCTTCTTTTTTTTTTTTTTTTGGTTTAATTCAAGAAGAAAAGTAATCAAAGAACTGAAGAGGGGAGCTCTTTGCCAAACATTACAATGGAAAGATCTTTATATTGCATGGAACCTTTTTCTGACGATCCCTTTATAAAGTAGTACTGTATTACCGTTTATAATGTGAAGTGAGAGTATAATTAATAAATGAATAATATTACAACAAACAGCTGTGGCTAATAAATTTTCTCTCACAATCGTGACGTGACAATTCGTAATTATTTAGTTTACAACGAGTCACATATAGGTTTCACTAATTAATTGTAAACTGACTAATTACGGATTATGAGAGAAAGTTTGTGAGAAATAGTTCTTGGTGTAGTATTAATTTTAATAAATCCAAGATTTATCACACAGTGGCGTAGTAAGAAAGAACCGAATCTCCATGGCCTGCATGGCTAACAGAAAGTTTTTATTTTTGTAATTTATTTTTAAAAAAACTGTATAACTATTAAAATTATATATTTTTGGCCCCTCAATTTTCTGGCTTTTATTTTGTCCCCTATGTTTAAGATTCTGGGATCTAGATCCGTCCCTATAGTACTTGTTAGGGCCAAAAATCGTCTTGGGCTTGACGAGACCCAATAACGAAATAAACATGTCACGACCCAAAGCCTCAACCCAATCCCGATTGGGCTTACACTTAAAATCACCTTGCGACCTACCCATTCTATAAGTTGGGCTATCCTATAAGTTAAGCTAAACTGGGTTTTAGCCCATTAGCTTGCAACAGTCTATAAATAGGAAATCAGAATCCTATTATATTTCCTCTTCTACTAAGATTCCAAATCTTACTCAAACTATTAAACTTAATATGATAAGTTCAAAAAATCTTATCTTTTTTATGATAGGGATTATCTCCCACAATAGGACTTAATGTCCTACTAAGATTTCAAATCTTATTTAAACTATTAAACTTAATCTAATAAGGTGAAGAAATCATATTTCTTTCTTGATAGGGATTATCTCCCAAAAAAGAGGACTCAGTGTCCTACTAGGACTCCAACCCCTTGGGTTTACTATAAAAACATAGGCTTACCCTCTCATTAAGAGGCAATCTCCCACAGCCAATCTACACTACTCAAAACCATCTATTTGCTCCTAAGTTCTTGCTTCCAAGAACCCGACGCCTCCGCCGTAGTCCTAGCCTTCGACAAGACTCCTGGTAATTCTTCTTCTCCTTAATTCTTATTAAATCTCTTTCAGCCTTGCTGACTTGAGCGTCGGAGTGCCTACGGCAAACACCACCTTGGTGTTTTCCGTAAGCTTCACGCTTGCCCTTTCATGTGTGCAGGTCTAATGGATTGTCAGTGACCTCAACCTCACGGGATCACACCCTATTTTCATGACGATAGATTTTTTGCATCTACAGTATTCTAGCTCATGTTGAGCATATGCAGTTAAATCGTATAGAAGATGGACCCTTCAAGACTTGATGATTTTAGAGTTGAAATTTCATCTAATTGATGATCAATTGTTACAATTAGAAACATAAGACCTCACAAAGAATTAATTATAGAATAATATTATATATTCCAATTTATGCTCCAAAACTTATGTGATTATATTGTTAGATTGCATACCTAATTTATAATAATGTGACACCATTTGAGACGCAAACTTGAGATGTATATAGTATTATTCTTAAGTATAATTATAATTTAGAAAGAGTTTTGGACATTTACAATAGCATAAATGATTTTTCCCATCGAAGGTTTGCCTTAATGACATTTTCCATCCAAAAAGTTGGAAAATATCACTTTCTCACCCAACATTTATTTTATATTAATACCCAAAATATATTTTACTTTCTTAACCGGCGCTCGACGAGTTATCAAGAACCAAAGTAAGACGAATTCTGTAGAGTGGAGGCTGGTGGATTGAATAGTGGTGACTAATTGAATATTCGATGTCGAAATCAGCTAAGAACAAGAAACTCTATAATTGCGGTGGTCGAAAATCAGCTAAAAATCAAGGACCAGAGTGAGAGGGGTTTTGTAGAGAGTATACCGATGTTCAAATAGTGGTGATAGAGAGAATTTTTGCCACTGGAATCGACTTTGGTTAATAACTGAATATTAACTTTATATGGAAAAGTAGTATTTTCAAACTTTTTGGGTGGGAAATGTCATTAAGGCAAACCGTGGGTGGGAAAAAGTTGTTTACTCTTTACAATTAATATTGGCCAAGAAAGAAATTAATAAGTTGATTTCTTGAACAAATAGTCAAATAACGTGGCCAACTTACCAAAGAAAAAAACGTGATGATTTCTGTGACTATATCATAATTTAAAAAATGAAAAATTATATATTAAGTTGTGACAAAATATCCCGTTTAGACAGCCTGTATCACGTTGATATCAAATGTCCCTATATTCATAAGGTGCATTTTGCATCCACAAGTTTACATATTAAATTGAAAAAAATAATAAATGTAGTACTGCATGAGTCTTTATTATATAGTTGTACATATAGCATTATTCATATCTGTCATCTCTAAGATTTCAAAAAAATATCATTTTGGTACAATAAGATTTAAAAATAGTTATTATTGTCTTTTCATACTTTTTTATTATATTAATTTATAAATTCTTAATTTTTTTTATTCTATATTAATACAACAACAACAACAAATGAAGGGACAATAGACATTTAAGTAGAGTTGGACTGGTCCTTTTGGGACTGGGACCAGTCCCTCATGGGCCTGGGACCGGTCCTAGGGGCTTGAAAATTTTCTTTTTCCCCCCTGATCTTTTTTTTATATTTTGGGGCAGAAAAAAAATTTTGTAGGGGTTTTTAGTATTTTTCAGGGGTAGATTAGTAAGTTTCTAAAAGTTTAATTAATTTTAAAAAATAAATAAATAATTAATTAATTAATAGTCAATTTTAACATAAATGTAATATTCACATTTCACACATTCACGCTTCACAAATAAACAATTAAATAATTTTTTTTTATTAAATTATTCATCTTCATCGTTAACAATATTTATATCATTCAAATCTGTATTCCTAAAGAGTTCGAGTAGTTCGGGATCTTCAAGGTGTTGTTGTAGTCTTCTTTCTGCATGAGTGCAACCTCATAAACATGTCATCACTTCAATCATCTCATCGATTAAAGAACATCTTCTGTCTTCAACAATTCGGCCACTCGTTGAAAATGTTGACTCGGATGCAATTGTAGAAAGCGGCATAGATAAAATGTCACGTGCCATTTGGGCTACAATGGGGAATTGACTTTCATATTGGTTCCACCATTGAAGAATATCCATGTCACTTTTCTCCTTCATCATCATAAAGGACAAGTCCACTTGTAGGTAGCGATTCAACTCATTTGGTCCATGTATGTATGAGCTGGAGTTGCTACTTCCGCCATGTTCCATATAAGTCCACTTGGTTGATCCTTGAAGGAGGTCTGCATCAGGGTCCTGAACATTCCACTTCCATTTCCATTGTACCTGTTCACATATAAAGAAAAAATGCTATCCAATTTTTGTTTAAAGTTAGTCAAATAAAATGTATAATCATGTCCTAAATGATGGCCTAACTCAGTAATTATATAGTTAACTACGTGTAATTTAAACCTAGGATCTATAACAAGACCTAATCCATATAATAATGGAATATCTAACCAATATTTCTCATATTTTTCTTCCATCTTTAAAACAAGTTCCCTTAAAACGTTATTATATCTATATTTAGCAAAAGTTTTAGCAATTTGAAGTAAAATATCTAACACTAAATTAGTAGTCGGATAATAAATACCACTTAATGTATTAGTAGAATCATAAAAAATTTTAAGAAATGAATAAAAAAGTTCACAAACCGCCCAATCATCATAGCTGACAACTTCCTCTGGATAGTGCTTTCGGTTGACGAAATCTGTAATTTGTTTTGCGGTTGACAAAGCTTTTTCCAACATCAAGTAGGCGGAGTTCCAACGGATAGGCATGTCCATACATAACTTCAAAGGTCGAACCGGTTGGTCCTCTTGCTTACAATATTTGACGTACTCCTACCATCTTTTATTGCTACCGTTGACGATAAATCTGATAGTCGTGTGCACCCTCTCCATCTTCGAATGTATAGCATCTAAACATGCTTTAACTATCAAATTGATGATGTGGCAAGCACATCTCTGGTGAAAAAATTTGTCTTCACCACGCGGATCCAATCTCTTTTCAAATAAAGAGATTGCCGCTGTGTTAACAGTTGCATTATCAAGCGTTAGTGCTACAACTCTATCAGTTAATAAATATTCTTGCAAAACTTCAAGAATTGTAAAATAAATAGTTTCAACACTATGTTTTTCATATAATGGTTTGAAACCCATCAATTTTTGTTGTAAACCCCAATTATGATCTAAGAAATGTACTGTGACAGTTAAAAAATCTGTTTTTGATCTACAAGCCCATATGTCTGATGTAAGAGCAATAGATATATTCCTAAAATTTTGAAATTCATTTTTAAGTTTATTATTTATTTGTTATAAAGTTTTAGTATATCTCTTCTACTTGTACTTCTACTAACAGGGATATATGCTAGATAAAATGCAGTTTTAATCATGTGAATAAAATAAGGATTTTTAGATAAACAAATGGGAGAATTCGTAACAACTATGAATCTTGCTATTTCCTCTCGTGCAACATGTGTATTGTATTGCCATGTTGAGAGAGTTAAGGATTGTGGATTAAAATTAAGTTGAGTTTGAATTTGCCTACCTGATCCGGTTGAAGATGTACCGAGCAACTGCATTATTTGGGGGTGCTTCTTCTCCAAGTGTCGTCGCATCGTCGAAGTCCCCTTCTCAGCGCCAATAATGGTTCCATAGAAATTACATACCCCACACGATTCTTCCCCCTCCCCATTTGTCTTTGGCCGTTTTAATTTGATGAAGTGTCATCATACATCGGACATGACCCTCTTTGACAGTCGGGGGAGTTGGGCTATGCCCGTGCCTGTTGACTCGCAACTCGCATGTGTTTGCCTACACCTTGTCTCAGCCGAATGTGGCTGTGGAATTGTAGTTGCTACCTCTGGAGGAAATGATGAAAATGGACTGAACTCTTCTATTTCATCAGTGGATGGAACGTAAAACTCATTTAGGGATGATCCTCCGAATGCATCATTTCGAAAATCCATTATGAATTTATGATAAAATAATAAATAATTAAAATGAAAAGAAATTAAATAATAATATGAATAAGAGATGATATTGAAAAATAGAAAAAATTGAATAATATAAATAAATAAATAAATTATAAATATAAATATAAATTGAATGAAAATTTGATTGGAGATTTGGAGTAGAGAAAATGAGAGATTGAGTGGTGTGGAAAAAATGAAAAATTTTAGGGTTATTTATAGCGTAATTGAGGCCCCCCCCCCCCGCCGCCGCTCCACACTCCCCTTCTTAAATGGCCATTGGCAATAGCCAACGGTTATAAGAAAGTAAAATTTTTATTTTTTTTAATAAATTTTGTAAAATTTTCTTTTAACCCTTATAATTTATGTTTATTTCAAAATTTATAGAGGGTTTTAGTAATTGTTTAAGGGACTAAAACAAAAAAGTTTAAAAAAATTTGGGCCCAAGCCTGGGCCCTCCTCCTTAAGCCTGGTCCCGTTTTGGGACCAAGCCTCCTAGGACCTGGTTTTTGGACCTAGTCCCAAATGCCCACCTCTATATTTAAGTTTAAAACCATTAGCATAGTTCATAATGAGAGGTGGTCAAGGACCAATCCCAAGCAAGCTCGGGCTTGGGTCCGTTTGGGACCAGTCGCTCATGGGGCTGGGACCGGTCCCAAGCCCATGAGCAACTTTAGGACCCAGACCAGTTCTATGGGCCTGAAAATTTTATTTTTCCCCCCTGATCTTTTTTTATATTTTAGGGGCAAAATGAAATTTTGTAGGAGGTTTTTAGTATTTTTCAGGGGTAGATTGGTAAGTTTCTAAAACTTTAATTAATTTTAAAAAATAATAAATTAATTAATAGTTAATTTTAACGTAAATGTAATATTCACATTTCACACATTCACGTTTCATAAATAAACAATTAAATAATTTTTTATTATTAAATTATTCATCTTCATCGCCAACAATATTTACATCATTCAAATCTGTATTCCTAAATAGTTCGAGTAGTTCGGGATTTCAGGGTGCTGTTGTAGTCTTCTTTCTGCATGAGTCCAATCCCGTACACACGTTATCACTTCAATCATCTCATCGGTTAAAAAACATCTTCTGTCTTCAACAATCCGGTCACTCGTTGAAAATGTTGACTCGGGTGCAATTGTAGAAACTGGCACAGATAAAATGTCACGTGCCATTTGGGCTACAATGGGGAATCGAATTTCATATTGGTTTCATCATTGAAGAATATCCATGTCACATTTCTCCTTCATCGTCTTGAAGGACAGGTCTACTTGTAGGTAGCGATTCAACTCATTTGGTCTATGTATGTACGAGCTGGAGCTACTACTTCCGCCATGTTCCATATACGTCCACTTGGTCGATCCTTTATGGAGGTCTACATCAGTGTCCTGATCGTCTCTCATAAACGTTCCACTTCCACTTCCATTATACATGTTCTCATATAAAGAAAAAATACTATCCAATTTTTGTTTAAAGTCAGCCAAATAAGACGTATAATCATGTCCTAAATGTTGGCCTCACTCAGTAATTATATAGTTAACTATATGTAATTTAAACCTAAGATCTACAACAAGGCCTAATCCATATAAGAATGGAATATCTAACCAATATTTCTCATATTTTTCTTCCATCTTTGAAACAATTTCCCTTAAAACATTATTATATCTATATTTAGCAAAAGTTTTAGCAATTTAAAGTAAAATATCTAATACTAAATTAGTAGTCGGATAATAAATACCACTTAATGTATTAGTAGAATCATAAAAAATTTTAAGAAATGAATAAAAAAGTTTACAAACTGCTCAATCATCATTGCTGACAACTTCCTCTAGATAGTGCTTCTGGTTGATGAAATCTGTAATTTGTTTTGCGGTTGGAAAAGCTTTTTCCAATATCAAGTAGGTAGAGTTCCAACGGATAGACATGTCCATACATAACTTCAAAGGTCGAACTGATGGGTCCTCTTGCCTACAGTATTTGACGTACTCCTGCCATCTTTTATTGCTACCACCGACGATAAATCCGATAGCCGCTTGCACCCTTTCCATCTTCGAATGTATAACATATAAACCTGTTTTAACAATCAAATTGATGATGTGGCAAGCACATCTTTGGTGAAAAAATTTGCCTTCACCACACGAATCCAATCTCTTTTCAAATAAAGAGATTGTCGCGGTGTTAACGGCTGCATTATTAAGCATTAGTGCTACAACTCTATCAGTTAATAGATATTCTTGCAAAACTTCAAGAATTGTAAAATAAATAGTCTCAACACTATGTTTTTCATATAATGGTTTAAAACCCATCAATTTTTGTTGTAAACCCCAATTATGATCTAAGAAATGTACTGTGACAGTTAAAAAATCAATTTTTGATTTACAAGCCCATATGTCTGATGTAAGTGCAATAGATATATTCCTAAAATTTTGAAATTCGTTTTTAAGTTTATTATTTATTTTGTTATAAAATTTTAGTATATCTCTTCTACTTGTACTTCTACTAACAGTGGTATATATTGGACAAAATGCAGTTTTAATCATGTGAATAAAATAAGGATTTTCATATAAACAAATGGGAGAGTCCGTAGCAACTATGAATCTTGCTATTTCCTCTCGTGCAACATGTGTATTATATTGCCATGTTGAGAGAGTTAAGGATTGTGGATTAAAATTAAGTTGAGTTTGAATTTGCCTACCTGATCCGGTTGAAGATGTACCGGGCAGCTGCATTATTTGGGGGTGCTTCTTCTCCAAGTGTCGTCGCATCGTCGAAGTCCCCTTCTCAGCGCCAATAATGGTTCCACAGAAATTACATATCCCACACGATTCTTCCCCCTCCCCATTTGTCTTTGGCCGTTTTAATTTGATGAAGTGTCGTCATACATCGGACACGAGCCTCTTTGACCGTCGGGGGAGTTGGGCTATGCTCGTGCCTGTTGACTCGCAGCTTGCATGTGTTTGGCTACACCTTGTCTCGGCCGAATGTGGTTGTGGAATTGTAATTGCTGCCTCTGGAGGAAATGATGAAAATGGACTAAACTCTTCTATTTCATCAGTGGATGGAACGTAAAACTCATTTGGGGATGATCCTCCGAATGCATCATTTCGGGAATCCATTATGAATTTATGATAAAATAATAAATAATTAAAATGAAAAGAAATTAAATAATAATATGAATAAGAGATGATATTGAAAAGTAGAAAAAATTGAATAATATAAATAAATAAATAAATTATAATATAAATATAAATTGAATGAGAATTTGATTGGAGATTTGGAGTAGAGAGAATGAGAGATTGAGTGGTGTGGAAAAAAATGAAAGATTTTAGGGTTATTTATAGCGTAATTGAGCGCCAACGCCCCCAAATTGTCGTTGGCTACAACGGTTATAAAGAAAGTAAAATTTGTTTTTTTTTTTTTATTTTATAAACTTTTATTTTAACCCTTATAATTTATGTTTGTTTCAAAATATATAAGAGGTTTTATGTAATTTTACAGGGGACTAAAAAGAAAATGATTAAAAAGGTTTGGGCCCAGGCCTGGGACCGGGCCTTGGAGGAGGTCCCAGTGCAGGGATCGGGCCCTCCTCCTTAGGCCTGGTCTCCTAGGACCGGTCTGAGTTTTTGGGCTGGGTTTTTGGACCCAGTTCCAAATGCCCATCTCTATTCATAATTAATAATTCCCTAATTGCAACAGTCTGACTAGGTTTATAATGAATTTCTCAGATTTTATCGGACTAAAGTGATACTTTTTCCAAATCTTAAGAGATTTCATTATAATATCAAAGTGAGTAATATAAAAGGATTAACATTAAAAATTATAATATCTCTTTCATCAAAATGTCTATGTAATGCGCTAATCAACATATCATCAATTAATTAATTATTTAATAAAACCTCTTTAACGTTCTCCCAAAGATTTTAATCTAGATGCATGCACAGAACCTCTTCGTCTGACGAGATTAAAATGTTCATACTGAAATCCAGTTTTTGATCTTGAAATTAGTAAATACAGTATATGTAATTAATGGTCTTCAACATGATGTTCTAGAGTGTCAACTTTCTATTGGCGATCCCAACACAAACACATGCTTTAAAATCTCTTTGTATCTTAAAAGAACCAAAGAAGGAGAGCGACCAAGAGCAACCTTATATTAAGATATTATTAAATCAAAGAACACGATAACAAAATAATTCCCACCTAAATAATAGTTTAATGACGCTTTTTCACCCATAAAATTTTAAAATACTATTTTATTTTTTATTTTGGTGTTATTGTGATCTTATACCACCACCATTATTTTCTCTGGTCAATTAGGGTTGATTATTGTTGATTTAATAATATCTTAATCAATAATGCTACGGACATCGACGTTTTACACTGAAATGTTAAACCGAACGATATGTCACTTGAGTCAGACGAACCACGTAGCACGTTAAGAAATATTTTACGAATGAACAGTCGTTCATTTGTAATTGACGGGCATCCTTACTTATTAGACGAGAGTCCACCTATAAGGACGTCTATTCATAGTTTAAAATAAAAAAAAAAAAAAAATTGATAAACAAAAATCATGGACGTCCGTCCATATATTATAGACAGGCATCCCGTCCATATACAAATAGGGACTCCCGTCCATTTTTTAAATTGAAAACAAAAGCAAGGGACGAGCGTCCTCTTATATGGACGCCGTCCATTTCCGCCCATTAAATAGGGACTCTGCTCCACAACTGAATCTCCTCTTTCCTGCAATGTTTATGATGTAATGTTATAATTAATTAAGTAATCATATTATAAATCTATAATGCAATGTTATAATTAATTAAATTTCTAATTATTTAATTAAGTAATGTACTAATGTAGTAAATTACTAATGTTTTTAATGTAATATTATAATTAATTAGCTAATCATTTAACAATAATTTAATATTACAATTAATTAAGTACTATAATATAATGTTATAATTAATAAATTTTTAATCATTTAATTAAGTAATGTACTAATTTGGTAAATTAAATTACTAATATTTATAATGTAATGTTATAATTAATTAATAATTAGATAATTATTTAACTAATAATGTACTAATGTATATCAATTTATCATATATAATTAATTAATTACTAATTTGCTATAAATATACTTAAAACTTGAAAATTGATGTAAATAACTAAATATTATTCAATCAAATATATTATTTTATTCAAAAATAATTCTTTTAATAACATTAAAAAACTTTTAATTGGATCATAATTCTAATTATAATTTATACACTTAATTAATCAAAACTTTAATATTATAATATATTAATGTTTTTTATATGGTTAAGTATATATGTATAATTAATTGTATATATATTTGATTAGGTTGTTATTATTATAACACTATAATTTTTATACAACATTTCATCCTATTTGGCCATTTTAAATTTTTTATATGTAAACTTACGAAAGACCCCCAATTCTTTACTGATATTTCATTTAAATCCAAGTTCCAATACAGGTTCGTACACAAGTACCTGGACTCAGTTCCAAGATAGGTTCCTTTCAGGGTACTCGGTCGTAACCACCATGGTACCTGTTTCAGTTCCCATCACAGGTTTTGGTTCCTACACATATAGGAACCGGAATCGGACCTGCACAATAGCAGTTCCAAAAAATTGGAACCAGAACCTAACTGCACAATATCAGTTCCGAGTAGATTCCAGTTTCGGTTCTGGTTCTACCTACTACCCATGCTCACCCAACTGATTATCGCTCACCATAACCTCTCAAACTCAGGGGTAGATGCAGAACTAGTTTAGGGTGGGCATTTAAAAAAAAAAATTAATATGTAGAATTTCTGGATTTTGGCTCACACTAACATAAATATTAATGGATAAAAATATTAATGTGCAATTAATTTTTATTTTGGCCCATCCTAAAATAAATTTATGGATCCGCTCTTGCTCAAACCTTACCCCCGCCAACCCCACTAATCGTCGAAAATCGAGCGATTAGGGTTTGCATAATTGTCCCTCCCAAACCAAATTACAATCAATCTCAATACCAAAATCCAACCTTCCACCACCAAAAGACTCATCGACATCCCTTCTTTAAAAGTCTCAATAACCTAGATCGAGTTTGCTATCTATTTATCATCGGAATATAAATTTGAATAACACGATGATATTTTAAATTAAAAATTCGTGAGTAGAAAAATATCTTTAAACGATTATATGGTTGGAAAAAAGTCATTAACTCATAAATAAATAAACAAATCATCAACGGTTGATGGATATAGTTGGAAACCAATAAAACGTTTTTCAAGTACAAACTCTCAATCATCATCTTTTTCACTTGATGTGCAACCTGGATGCTATCAGTTCATATATTATATATCACATAATGTATTTCTTTTCAATTTATTAATTATTTTGATGGTTAGTCAAATAATATAAAACCTAAATATATTAATTTATAATATCGTTGGCAAAACGCATGGTGTTGATTATAATATACAGAACTCGTTGCGTAAATGGTTTTGCCTTTTGGTCATTGTTTTAAAAACTAGACAGCTCGTTGACCCAGTCAAGGGGCCAGTTTGTGGGTTGACTGGTCCAACCGATTGGATCGATCGGTCTAATCGGTATATAGCAGTCACATCTTTAAACAATTCTATTAATTGTTATAAGTTTAAAAACTAGTAAATACATCCCTAAAATTAACCTATAAGCCCCTGTAAGTTTAAAATAAAGCAAATGCACCCTACAGATTTTATTATTAATTATTTTTTCTCTCGTCCCATCACTTCCATCTTTCTCCTTTTTTCTCTCTCCCCATCACTTTCTTCTTTCTCCCTTTTTCTCTTTCTCTCCCCATCACTCCCCATCACTTTCTTCTTTCTTCTTTCTTCTAACACATTCGCGTCTCTCTAATGTAATTTTCATCTCCTCTTTTCTTTCTTCTAATCTTCTTCCTTACTCTTTCTCTTGTCTCCTCTTCTCTTTCTTCTTCCTTACTCTTTCTCTTGTCTCCTCTTCTCTTTCTTCTTCCTTACTCTTTCTCTTGTCTCCTCTTCTCTTTCTTCTTCCTTACTCTTTCTCTTGTCTCCTCTTCTCTTTCTTCTTCCTTCCCCTCCTCTTACTTCTTCTTCTTTACACTATAGATTTTAGAATAAGTGAAGAAGAATAGAAGATGAAAATGGAAGATACAATTTAGTTTTTTTATTCAAATGAAATGGAGAATGAAACGATGCTGCAAATTGGTTTAGGAATTAGGAATATGAATTTTTTAGGATCAGATACCCAAAAATAGTGAACCGTTTTAAGCCTCGGGCCGGTCGGAGGCCAGGTTTTGGTTTTATGCTTGCTTTTGCCGGTCCAAAGCAAGTTTAATGACATTCCCAGTTTTTATGTTAACCTGGACCGGAGTAAAGGTCAGCTCCTAGTCGAACCGGTCGGTCCGGTCCAGGTTTTAAAACAGAGCTACCCACAACATGTTATTAGAATTTAAAACTCATTAAAATGTGGACCAGTATTGTCTAGTTGACAAATTTAAACTAGTTAGTGCACACAAACGAAACGAGTTTCTCTCCTGATAAATGGAAAAGGATTTCGAGCCAACCCAATAAGTTATTTCAATAATGTATGTATGTACCTAACCAAAAGCTCTGTTTTAAAACCCGAACCGGTTCGACCAAGTGCCAGCCTTTACTCCAGTCTAGGTTAACATAAAAACCGGGAATGTCATTAAACCTGCTTTGGACCGGCAATGGACCAATAGAACAGTACAAAACCGGCGGTCCGACTAGCCCGAGGCTTAAAATGGTTCGTTATTTTTGTGTATATATGATCCTAAAAAATTTATATTCCTAATTCCTGAACCAATTTGCAGCACCGTTTCATTCTCCATTTCATTTGAATAAAAAAACCAAATTGTATCTTTCATTTTCATCTTCTATTCTTCTTCACTTACTCTAAAATCTACAATGTAAAGAAGAAGAAGTAAGGGGAGGGGAAGGAAGAAGAAAGAGAAGAGGAGACAAGAGAAAGAGTAAGGAAGAAGATTAGAAGAAAGAAAAGAGGAGATGAAGAGAAAGAGAAGAGGAGAGAAAAATTACAGTAGAGAGACGCGAATGTGTTAGAAGAAAGAAGAAAGTGACGGGGAGAGAGAGAGAGAAAAAAAAAAGGAGAAAGAAGAAAGTGATGGGGAGTGATGGCCTGATGGGGAGAGAGAAAAAAGGAGAAAGATGGAAGTGATGGGGCTAGAGAAAAAAAATAATTAATAATAAACTCTGCATGGTGCATTTGCTTTATTTTAAACTTACAGGGGCTTATAGATAAATTTTAGGGATGTATTTGCTAGTTTTCAAACTTATAACAATTAATGGAATTGTTTAAAAATGTGACTGCTATATACCGATTAGACCGACCGGTCCAATCAGTTGGACCAGTCAACCCACAAACCGACCCCTTGACCGAGTCAACGAGCGGTCCTGTTTTTAAAACAATAGTGGGTAGTAATTAATTAAAGGTTGTTAGCCTGTTAGTTTTGAAACTTTGGTGCATCATAAACATTAAAATGCAACTCAATTCGATTCTGCAAATCTTATCTAGTTTTGTAAGAGATTTCATGTGATTTGGAACCAGGGAAGAGCATGTAATTTGAGTTTAGGGGTCAAATGAAAATAAATAAATATATATATGGACCAAATAATAGCTTTATCTCAATATAATATTTCTAAAGATTTTTTTTTTTTTTTTTTTAAAAAAATGATGTCTAAAGGCTGATTCATTTTTAATATATTATTGTTGAATAAGTTAATTTTTTTTTTCAATTCACTTTCATGATAATTAATATAGTAATCCAATATGAAAAAGATAATATTTTTGTTTTCGATAATCGAAGGTGTTCAGGTCAGCTTGTGCACACCTTAATTAATTAATTATTTGGAGCTCTGAAGTTAACGACTAAGTAACCTTTAAGTGATCATCTCTATTAACAATAGAAAGGAATCGAACTCAAGATTTCTTGAGTAATACATCCAAAAATCATAACTGATCGTCTGACCATATAGGGTTTGGTTAAAAAAAAAAAAAAAAAAAGATAATATTTTTCAAGTAAAGCTTAATAAGATCTATCCTCACCCGACCTTATTTAACCCCATGGTCTCACTAATGGGTTACGATCGTAGAAACTTTTGACGTGGAATTTTTTTGGATAAATTCGATCTTTAAGTTGTTTTGGGGCAAAGGGTAGTGATGGATAGGACCCAACATTGACCATTTCATTTCTTTTTTATGAACTTGAATGCTGTAAAAAGTCTACTATCTTCCCATGTTTTTTGAGAAGTTAAAAAGGTATAAGAATGATATCATTTGATTTAACAAGTACATATCCATTTTATAGTGATTTTAGGTTTATTCCATATGATTCTTTTAGTAGAATTAATGAAAAAAGTAAAGCTTTTTATGAAAAATTCGCTATTTCTTTTGGTTAAAAAAAACTAAAGAAAGTTTATTGTAGTACTTTATATTTTAATTAAAATAGTTTATCTTGAATTTTATAACCTTTTTTGAGATATAATCAAATAATATAAAAAAGAAAAATTGTAAAAGTATTTATAACTTTAAATATATATTTTTTTTCCAGTTCAATGTAACAAAGTTCACGTTTATTTAAGGTTTGCATTTGTTGTGCTCTTGCTTTAGGAACATTAATACAGTACATTTAGTGCAATTCTAAAGTATCACTCTTTGTTGTTCTTTAGGAGTTAAAAAGGGTATTAAATCAAATGAATTTATGTTTGCCTCAAGTCTGGAAGGATATCAAATCTGAAAATTAATTCATGCCATAAAGAAATATTAAGTAATTTTGATAATTTCCATCATTTTCAATTTACTAGTAGAATAATGAATTTTTATTGACCTAAATTTCATTTAATTTTTTGATAACTATAAATATAAAGTTTTGGAATTAAAATATGGAGGATGAAGAATAAATCTTTTTTTTAATTTTTTTTTTACAGTTATATTCTCACCTAAAATAGAAGATGAGGGCTAAAGAGAAAAATAGTGGGGCTAAAACTCATTACCCTTTCTTATAATTCAGTTCTTGGCCCAATTTTTCAACATCATCCTATTCCTAGTGGGACATGTATAATTATATAAATGTTATATATTAAAGTGGATAATATAATAAACTACAAATTTTTCATGTATAGAATAATTTGTATGATTAATTTATATATGTAATATTATTCATAATATAACTATTGAATAGTATTATATATTTATGTGTTGTAGAAATAAAAGTAATTAATTAAGCTATATTATAAATGTAATAGTATTCCTAATTACTTGAAATCTGTATAACGAATTGTTTCTATAATCCAATAAGATCATGTTTTAAAACATAAAAATATTTCACAGTGCTTAATATATAAAAATATATCCACAATTTATTCCATATGATTCTTTTAGTAGAATTAATGAAAAAAGTAAAGCTTTTTAAGAAAAATTCGTTATTTCTTTTGGTTAAAAAAAATTAAAAAAAGTTTAATGTAGTACTTTATATTTTAATTAAAATAGTACATTAGTAATTTAATGTTATAATTAGTTAAGTACTATAATATAATGTTATAATTTATTAAATTTTTAATCATTTAATTAAGTAATGTACTAATGTTTATAATGTAATGTTATAATTAATTATTAATAATTAGGTAATCATTTAACTAGTAATATACTAATGTATATCAATTTATCATATATAATTAATTAATTACTAATTTACTATAGATATACTTAAAACTTGATAATTAAAGTAAATTATTAAATATTATTCAATCAAATATATTATTTTATTCAAAAATAATTATTTTAATAACATTAAAACACTTTTAATTGGATCCTAACTCCAGTTATAATTTATACACTTAACTAATCAAAACTTTAATATCATAATATATTAAAGTTTTTTATATGATGAAGTATATATGTATAATTAATTGTATATATATTTGATTAGGTTATTATTATTATGACACTATAATTTTTATATAACATTTCATCCCATTTGGTCATTTTAAATTTTTTATATGTAAACTTACGAAAGATGTAACTCCCACATCAAGGTATGTAGCTTTATTTATGCCCTAATACTCTTAGTTAAATTTTGTAAAAATTATCTTGAACAAGTGTTAAGGAAATTCTTTAAAATGTTATTAGAGGTAAAATGGTCATTCCACTCATAATTAGATGAAAGAGTGGGGAATGAAAAGAAGTAGAATAACAAGGAGAAGATAATAGAAATGAGGGTATTTTGGTAATTGACTAAGGGACATAGATGGAATTTTTAGAAAGTGCAAGGGTAAAATGGGAAACTATATATATATATATATATATATATATATATATATATATATAAGAGTTCAAGAGTTGAAACCCTAGCCACTCCACCCATTGTTCACACCACCTTCACCCCAAATTCTCTCAAATTTCTTCACTAAATTTCCAAGGAAATTCATAGGATTTTGGCTAGATTTTGATAGATTTTCAATCCTAAGTATTCAAAGGTAAGATTCTTGCACCAAGATGTGAGATTAAATTTTAAAGTTTTGAATTCTTATGGTTTTATATGCTTAGGGTTTAAGAGGAAGGGGAATTCTACCAAAGAGAGATTATAGTGTTGGAATTGCTCAAAGTCAAGGTAAGTAAATCCAGCTTTAGCTTTGATTGAATAAATACTTGTGTAGAGAAATTTCTTACATATTGTATGTGTGTTTGGATTATGAGAATTATGGATTGAAATTGAGGTTGTTTGATTTGTGAATCTTATGGCCATGAGTAGTGATGTATTTGTATGTGTTGAGTAGATGAAATACGAAAGAATGGATGTGGAAGGGTGGAAGGTGAAATTCAGCTAGGGTGGTTATTGGCCTTAGGGAGGTTTTGCTCCAATTTTGGTGGCTTGAGAAATATGTAGAAGTGTAACCAATTTAGGGTTTGTATGTGCATGTAAGGTATTTGATGAAATCTCAAAGAAAGTGCATAAATATGAGTATGTTAGATTATTACTTTGTTATGGAAATGTTGTTGGTAGAGAATACTACTTCCATAATGATATCTTTATATGCCATAATGCATTCTTACATTTGAGCATTTGCATTTAGAAAGAATAGCAAAGAATGAGCATATTTACATGCACATATACATGTATGAGAACATTAAAGAATAAAGAGAAAGAAAAGAAAAGAAATTAATTGTAGAATCATTATCTAAAGAACATAATTAAAGAATACCTCAAATCTGAAATTTTATTTAAAGAAATATGAAAAGAGAGGAGAAGAGAAGGTTGTTGTGATGGGGAACCCGTGAGTGACAGAGAAGAAGAATATCCCCACATGTACGCCGCCTTTAGTGAGCGGCCTAAGAATAAGAAAGAAGAATTTGTACAGTCCGTAAGAAGTGCATGCGGATGAGGACTGTACCCAAGAAAGAATTTGAGAATACACTCACACGACCAAGGTTCCGAATCCATGCCTCAACCAAGTCCGATCGGCAAAGAAAGAATAGAAAGAAAGAAAGAAAGAAAGAATAGAAAAGAAAGAAAGAATAGAAAAGCAAGAAAGGATAGAAAATAAGAGAAACAGAAAAGAAAGAAAGAGAAAGAATTGAAGAAGAAAAAAATAGAAAAAGAAAGAAACACAGAAAAAGAAAGAAAACAGAAAGGAAATAGAAAACAAAATGAGGAATAGAAAATACAATAAGAAAATAGAAAAACTGAAAAGAAAATGCATTGCATAGAAAAAGTTTATGCATTTGTGCATATGCATCATGCCATTTCTACTACCCCGAGTTAGTTTCCCTATTTGTGCTTACATATCAGTAAGTGAGAGACTAGAATCTTAGAAAGAGCAGAGAAGAATTGAGAAGTTTGGTGTAAGGAAAAAAAATCCAGGATCTGAGTAACGGAGAAAGAATAGAAGTATTGTGGGTTGTTAGACCGATCGTCACGGTCTAAAAATTAAACCTAAATACCGTAGTTAGCGGTAAGCTGGATCAAATCCACAGGGAGCAAGACTAACAACCTAATATATTTTAGGTAGCGGAAATGAAATTGGCAATTGATTAATGAAACTAAATAGACTAAATGCAAATAATGAAATAGTGAAATTAAAACAAATAAAGACTTTATAATAAAAATGTTGACGTTACGGTTTTGGTTCGACACGAGATCGACTCACACAATTCTTCTCCACCCTCTACGATCCCCTAAACCTACAAGGCAAGGTAAATCAATGAAATGGCTTCCCGACACTCTAGGTATAATCTATCATGTCTCACCCGATCACTCAAGTTCAATTGGTTAAAGATTATCATTGAACGTCGATAAACGCTACAAGGCAATACCGCTAGTTGGTACGCGATTAACAAATACACTTTGTCAACACGTAATATCCAATCGACCAACTTCACAATAAACGCAACAATAGTAGAAGTTAAATTAAATCAGAACACAACTCAATTACAATCGATGCAAAGTAATGAAAAGCAATATTCATCATTTAACTATTTCAAACCAACGTTTATCATTCAGCAAGTTCTATGAAAACATTAAATCATAATGGACAATAATATTCATCACAAGTTATGCTCAAATCATATTAAAGTATCGAAATCAAACATGAAACGAAAACAAATATAATCCGAAGCATAATACTACCAAATGTCCTATAATCGAGCTCATCCAACTAGTCGAGAGCTGATGAGGAGAGTCGTGGAGTCAATCCCGATCTCGCCTATGCCGTAACAGACAACCGGGAACTTAGCCGCTCATGGTGGTGATGACGGAGGCCGAAACGGTGGAAACGAAGCTGACCATGGCGGAGAGGAGGTAACCGATAGCGATATGATGCGAAGAAGGGGCGAAAATGACCAACGGACAGCCCGAAGTGCGAACAGCCGCACTTCACCGGAAAATGTTACTTTTTCGGCGGGTCTTCTGAAAAACGGTGGCGGAAATGGGATCCGAAGGTACCGATGGAAAGCTCTGGTGATGGGGAGTTCAGATCAGGTCCTCGGGAGGTGAGAAGTCACCGAAAATGAGCAGGATCTGGGCTGGAAGATGAAGAGGCGCGCAAGGCAAAATCGCGGATTCCGTAGGCTGCGGCAGCAAGCTGGGAAGTGTAGATTCGGCCGTGGGGAAGGGAGATCGACCCTTGGGGAGCTGAAACGTCACTGCAAAATGACAAAATCTCGTCTGGAAGACGAAAAGTTACGGTGGAGGAAGATGAAACGCCGCGGCTGCGTTCTGTGATTCGCGATGGTGGTCTAGGACGATGGGATGACGACGATCTGTGCACGAGGAAGCCGAAGAGTAGCCAGAGGTCACCAAAAATGGAAGACGAAGGGTCGCCAGAAAAGATGATGAACAGCGCCTCCAGGATCACGCGAACTGCTGTTTTCTTTTATAGAACAAATTATAAAATATCAGTTTGGTCCCTGCATAATTGAAAAGTGACAAAATCAGCCCCTTAAAACATGACATTTTACCCCTTAAACAGCATAAATGAGACAAAATCACCCTTAATCCATAAACCACAACCTAATATCAACTCCTATACTTTCCAAAATCACTCAAAACATGTTAAATTCATAAGAAAAATATTAGGAAGCGATTTTCGTGAATAAATTCATAAATTCTTTAATTGTCTCAATATACTTCAATTTAATCACACATGGGGTATTTTTATCACCAAAATAGAGTCACTTTCATGACTCTAACATGGGTTTACTTACTGAGCAATTAGTGCTCACTCCGTTGGTTTTGCTGTTTTGCAAGTCGAACTAACTTAGTTCCATCGCCCACTTGAGCAACTTACCTGAAGCCTCTAGTTTCCGGAGGACTTGTTTGAGCAAATAGTTGGTCAATACATAGATTGTGTGGGCATGAAAATAAGGTCGCAACTTCCTGGAGGTGATCAGCAGCGCATAAGCTAATCGCTTCATTTCTGGATACCGTATTTCGACGTCCAACAAATGTTTGCTCGCATAATATACCAGCCATTGGACCTTGTCTTCTTCCCGAATTAATGTTGCACTGACCGCATGCTGAGAGACGGATAGATACAGAAGAAGAATTTCCTGAAGGAGAGGCTTAGATAGAAGATGTGGCTTTTCGAGGTGCTCTTTAATGTTTTGGAAAGCTTATTCGCATTCGGGAGTCCATTCGAACTTCTTATTGGCCTTAAGTATATTTAAAAATGGCAAGCAGCGATCTGTTGCCCTTGATATAAAGCGACTGAGAGCCGTTGTTCGCCCATTAAGACTCTAAACCTGTTTTCGGTTGGTCGGGCTTCTCATATCAAGAAAAGCTTTGATCTTCTTGGGGTTGATCTCTATTCCCCTTTGGTTAACCATTTACCTCAGGAATTTTCCCGAGGATACTCCGAACGAACACTTGAGAGGATTGAGCTTCATTTTGTACCTTTAGAGTATATCGAACATCTCAACGAGATGTGCTATGTGATCTGAAGTGACATGCGATTTGACCAGCATGTCATCAACATAGACTTATGTTGATTTTCTGATCTGCTCGAAAAACATTCGGTTAACCAGTTACTAGTAAGTCACCCCAGCGTTCTTTAAGCCGAAGGGCATAACCTTGTAGCAATACAGCCCCTGATCTGTAACAAATGAGGTATGCTCTTTGTCCGATGCGTACATCAGAATCTGATTATATACTGAGTAGGCGTCTATAAAACTCAACAGCTCGTGCCTGGAGGTGGCATCAATGAGCTGGTCGATTCTTGGCAACGAAAAGTTGTCATTCGGATAGGCTTTGTTAAGGTCGGTGAAGTCAACGCAGGTCCGTCATTTGCCGTTAGGCTTCTTTATCAAGACCGGGTTGGCAACCCAGCTCGGGTAGAGTGCCTTCCGGATGGATCCGTTTAGGAGAAAATTATCTACCTCAACTTTTAAGGCAACATATCGCTCTAGATCCATTACTCTTCTCTTTTGGCGAACCGACCTAACCTCACTATCGATATTCAGGGCGTGGCATATGATATTCGGGCTAATCCCGACCATGTCAGCATGAGTCCATGCGAATACGTCAATATTTTCCTTAAGGAAGTTAGTCAGGTCATTGGCGAGCTAGGGGTTGAGATTACTTCCGATTCTCAACACTCTGCTCGGCTCGCTTTGATCGACCAATACCTCATATAGGTCCTCAACTGGCCCACTGTAAGGGCATTTCTGGATGCTAGGATCCATGTTATCCTCAGCTGGGCCAGGCTGTGGCTCGATCCTGCTAATCGTTATTGCTTGTTCAGGGATGTCGATTGGAGTTCATTTTCCCTTACACGCCATCTGTACTGCCCTTACATAGCAGTCGCGAGATACACGTTGAGATCCTCTTACTTCCCTATCCCCGTCGAGGTGGGGAACTTCATCTTTAGATGGTAGATTGAGGTGACTACTTTAAAGCTTCGTAGTAGAGGTCGTCCCAAGATGCCATTGAAAGCGGATGGATAGTCCACTACCAGGAACTCAGTCATTTTGGTCATCTCGTTGGTATCACCCAACGTGACCGGGAGAGAGATCGTCCCCTTAAGAATCAAATGATCCTCGGTGAAACCATACAAAGGGATGGAGGCAGGCTTCAGATTAGCCTCATCCATTTTCATCCTCTTGAAGGCTTGCTGGAACAAGATATTCATGACGCTTCCACTATCCACCAACATTCTGTGGACCTTGCACCGTCCTATTTCAAGCATGATGACTAGAGTATCGTCGTGGGGATGATGCAATCGTACCGCGTCTTTCTCAGAGAAGGTGATTTCCTCCTTTCTGCGAAACTTTACTAGTCGCGGCGTCGTGTTCATCACATTTATGGGGTCATGACGGGTTGCATGAGCATACCTTTCATGGGCACCTCAAGAATTCCCTACGAGGTCTGGTCCCCCAAAGATGATCCCTACACTGTAGAGATCTTTGCGACCACGACGTTTTTTTCCCAGTTCCTCTTGATTTTTCTCCCGAACGGGAGTAGAGTCATCGACATACTCTTTGAAATGCCCCTGCTTAATGAAGTCCTCAATCACTTGCTTGAGGGCTCGACACTCATCAGTGTGGTGCCCATTATTCCGATGATAGTGACAGTATTTTTTATTGTTTCTAGCTGAAGAGGGATTTTTCATGGGCTCAGGCTCTCCGAGCAAATCGGCCTCCTCTAACTTATCCAGAATAGCTGATACTGAGGCATAAGATTTCTTGGGCTCGTATCGCTGCTTCTTTCCTTTTCGTTTATCGTCATTAGTCCATCTGTGATCAGCCCTCCTGTTCTCCCCCTGATCAAAAGCATTACCCAAAGGACCGGGGTCGTGGCGGTTGAGTGCAGCCATGGAGTTTTCAATACGGAGGTAATTTTCAATAAGGTTGTAGAAGCGAGTGAGGGAAACAACGTCCTCAGATTGCAGCTCCTTCCACAAGTCTGTCTGTAGGCAAACTCTTGCGATAATAAAAGTCCAAACGAACTCTACGGGAGTGTGAGCTACTTTGTGAAGCTCCCTATGGAACCTGTCTATATAAGATTGGAGGGGTTTATCCCTCTCTTGCCTTATGTTGCTCAGGTAGCTTAGCGAGATTGAGAACTTCCTGTTCGCCTGGAAGTGCCTCAGGAATGTCAAGCTCATTTGAGGCCACGAGGCACGAGCTGACTGATCCTGCTAAGAGCAACTTAAACCATCGCTTGGCATGGGAGGTAAGGGTTACCGCCAAGCAATGGCATTTTGCCAAGTCAGAGACTTGGTGAAGTTCCATGAGATCGTTGAACTCATACAAATGATCCTGCGGATTGGAATTCCCATCGAATGCTCGCATGTCGGGCATCCTGAACCTTGATAGGAGGGGATCAGCTAACACTGCCAGAGAAAAGGGGGACACCTTTGCGACCTACCCTTGCTCATTTCGCTGAGCCTTAAGATGATCTAGAGCTCGCTGTAGCTCCTCAATCGAAGGCTGCGAGCTATCACGGGGATCACTTTCCATAGCATAGGGTTCGACCCTCACTTGGAATTCCATGGTTAAGAAAAGACCACAAATTGGATTCCTCCTCGCCTCGGCTGGCAGTTCTGGCCAATCTCCACACACGTTGGCTGGAGCCGTGTGATGGCACCAAGTGATTCGGGGAATCTTCCCGACCTCCACTGTGGTAAGAGGACAAATTGGATTCCTCCGCCGCCAATCACACGTTGGTCCGGAGCCGCAGATGGCACCAAGTGATTCAGGGAATCTTCCCTATTCCTCCACCGTGGTACTAACCTGACCCGTGGACTCGGTGGGAATCCCTAAAGACGATGACAATCAAAGTCGTCATTTTGGCGATAATGGGAATCTCCTCACCTTGCACTTTTGTGGGAGTTCTCGTACGACATGGCGCGGGACAGCTCAGGCCGCAACATGTCACCGAGTTGCAATGCCACGGGTATTCTACCCGGGGCATGATCGGTGTTTGCTAGTCCCTCGGAGCCTTTGGGGCCGCTGTGCGCCACTTGCTTTCCCTTTCTTTGATGCGTTGCAGTGCGCATGGTATGAGTTTTCTCCCTCTTCTACGCTTTCACGCGACCTACAGGCATTTTCAGTAGTGGCACCGCCTCATTGGATTCGGGTGGCACGACCCGATCTAATCAGTCTAGCCTTTGGCTGACCGTTTGAAGAGTATTGTTGAACCTCTTCAAGTAACTCATGACAGCCGGATCAAGCCGTGAGCTTGAAGGGATATCCCCCATGATATTTTGTTAGGCTGGCAGCACTTCGGGAGAAGTGTCCTCCTGTACCTAGGGGATCTCGTCATTGCCATAATTGGTTCGCTCAGATTTAAAGCCGTGAGCCATTTGCTGTAGTGGGACCGATTAGTCAGAGATTTTCTTGATGAAGAACAGGTACTAAATCGTACCCTCCTTCTAGTGCCAAACTGTTGATGCTTGATTTTAACACCAACTATTCGCATGTGAGAAATGCTAAGCGGGCTTAGAAGTCACACATGATATGAAAATATTTAGTTAGGTAAAGGGTGAAGAGCAATGTTTAAAGTGGTCTGGATGCTCAAAGGCGAATCTCACGTCCACTAATATTGTATTAATGAGAGTAAGGTCAGGTCGGGTTCAGTGAGCTGAGTTACAGCAGAGAATACAAGAGATTGAGAGAGAGAAAGTAAGCTATTCTAGAGTGAAATTAGCCAATCCCGCAAATGAGAGAGGAGTCCTCTATTTATAGTGGGATGAATCAAGGTAATGATTACTAAATCTGCAAGTGGGTGGGTACCGTGCAAATCCTTCTCTATGTCCCATTGTTTTCCTGCCCGAGTGATTTCCTCGACTTGTGTAGGGATTGGACACGTGGACGATTTCCAACCATCCGCTAACCTGACATTCACCCACTACACTGACAGGGGCATGACACTCATGTCATCATGCGACGTGGCTACATCTGAACGATCGTGGAACCTTCCTAAGTTCTGACCACCCCATGCTGACAAGACTTCGCGTCAGCCTTACTTTTTCAGGCATAACAAACATGATGTTCTAGAATGTCAACTTTCTATTAGCGATCCCAACACAGACACATGCTTTAAAATCTCTTTGTATCTTAAAAGAACTAAAGAAGGAGAGCGACCAAAAGCAACCTTATATTAAGATATTATTAAATCAAAGAACACAATAACAAAATAATTCCCACCTAAATAATAGTTTAATGACACTTTTTCACCCATAAAGCTTTAAAATACTATTTTATTATTCAAATTTATATTTAATTTTTTATTTTGGCATCGTTGTGACCTCACACCACCATCATTATTTTCTCTGATCAATTAGGGTTGATTCTTGTTGATTTAACAATATCTTAATCAATAATGCTACGAACATCGACGTTTTGCACTGAAATGTTAAACCAAACGACATGTCACTTGAGTCAGACGAACCACGTAGCATGTTAAGAAATATTTTATGAATGAACAGCCATTCATTTGTAATGGATGAGCGTCCTTACTTATTGGACAGGAGTCCACCTATACGGATGCCCATTCATAGTTTAAAATAAAAAAATTCGATAACAAAAATCATGGACGCCCGTTCATATATTATGGACTGGCGTCCCGTCCATATACTAATAGGGACGCCCATCCATTATTTAAATTAAAAACAAAAGTAAGGGACGAGCATCCCTCTTAGATGGACGCCGTCCATTTCCGTCCATTAAATAGGGACTCTGCTCCACAACAGAATCTCCTCTTTCCCGCATGAGTCGGAAGTTGGCAACTCTTATACATGTGAAATGAGTTTGCTCATTTCAACTTCTGTTTAATTTCTGCATGCTTAAATTCTTTATAATTAGATGGCATAGTAGTTTAAGTTCTTTGTGTTCACTTTAATTAATATATGTCAATGCATCTTGCTCATGTGTTCATGGGGCTTCTGGGGTTTGCTATGATGTGGCCACTGACGCAATAATGCACTTGTTTACCTTGAATTCACCAGCCTTTGAGTATTGCCGTAAATGCATCAACTAATGCATGCATATAAACATATGCTTGCCTACTATTTATATATGTTATGATTTACTTATGTTGATTTTGCAGGTCAAAATACATCTTCCGAGGAAGAGGTTGATTTGAATGACTTCTACATTGATCGCCTAGCTGAGGACAGGGAACTGAAAGGTCAGCTTTTGCGCAAGCATAGTGGATATCTGGGCAATCTCAAGCAGGAATTCATGAAGAAGAAAAAGAAAGGGAAATTGCCAAAGGAAGCCCGCCAGCAGTTGTTAGATTGGTGGAACGTACATTACAAGTGGCCTTACCCATCGGTATCACTACATTTCTTCCGTTTTATATATGCTTAGTGTCCTAATGTTTAATTGCTTAGATGTTCTTTGCTTTATAGAGTAAGAGGTGACATGTTTGACTTGCAGGGATACAGACATAGGAGTAATTATAATACAACTAATTTTCAGTAGTCTTCTTCCTTTCACCTGCAGTACCGTATCTGTCTCAAGCCAGTTTTATTAAAGTTTCATTAAATTAAATGGGATTAACCGGAGCTATAAGATAACCTGTTCAATATACAGTAACAATAAGACTGTGTCTCTTGTTGACTTGAACAGATGCGTACAAAAAAGAGAAATCAATGAAAATACTGCTGAAATGCCCGTTTGCATTCAGTATCTTACTCAACTCAAACTGTCTTGTGGCTTTTCTGACCATGGTGATCTACTAATTACTTTCTTAAAATCATTGGTTTATTTTCTTGAACAGCCTCAACAATTGAGTTTGTGATCTGTATTTGCCCATATTTGACCTCGGTTTGTAAATCGAGTGCATCATCTATGCACTTATTGTTGTAATGTAACTCTCTTATATGTTACAATTAATGTCTGCATTGGCACAACCTTTGAAAAATACTATTAATCTTCTAGTACTCAAACAAGTGTAACAGACGGCAGGGAATCGTGGGACAAGTGTTACAATTCCCTACTCAGAAAGCTCAACTAACCATTTGACTGGAAAAACCAGCAACAGTTGTAAGCATTTATTAAATTTTCCATACCACAAGCCTCAACAACATACAGTTGAGCCATTCCCATCTCATAAATTCAGCCTTGAACCACATGTCCACAAGAATTATCGACTATTTATAGCTATTAATCCATTAACATTAAATATGCTTTGAATTAGCCTCCCTAAGTAATAAACTTTAAAAAGTCATGATATAACCAGTACAGTTAAAGAACTCCTTTTGAACTTACGTCCTCATCCCCTTTGATAAGAACAGGATACGGAAGTAGAGTTATACTAAGTAAAATGAGCCACCACCAATTGTGGTCCTTAATCTGATGCGTCTCACGGAGATAGTAGTGGCATTGATGATAGTGTGGTAACAACAATAAGATGGTGATGGTGGCAGCAGCAGTTGTACATGCAGTGAAGACAGTTTTTACAGTGCGGTGGTGAATAAAATTACCAAACGCAACCGCAAGACTTTTCCAAGACTAAACTGCACCAAAAAAATTTAAATAATTAAAAAAATTAATATAAAAAAAATTATAAAAATAAAATAAAGGGGATGGGGCTGAGAGAAGAAAAGCTAGAGATGGATAATATGGGGTGCGTTTGGTTTATTATTTTGGGTAAGATTTTGGGGATAGTATTGGATAATTGAATATGGGAGTATTACGAGGTAAAATTAAAAAACTTATAGAAAAACCCCCTAAGTTTGCTAATTTCATAAATACCCCAACATGTAAATTGACAAAAATACCCCCACCACCGTAGTGCGATTCCGCCTGCCACCACCAGGAATCCGTAGAAAAATCGCGTTACGACACAGACCGGTCGGATCTGTGTCATAACGAGTCGTTATGGCCTTTTCCGGCCAGATCCACCACAGATCTAGCCGGAAAAGGCCAGATCTCTACTGCAGTGGCCGTCGGACGCAAGAAAAAAGCCAAAAGCGGCAGGTAGTCTTTGGCCGCGTCGTTCACGGAGATGCGGCCTTTTCCAGCCAAATCCGTGGTGGATCCGGCCAGGAAAAGGCTTAGATCGGAACCGGAACTTGGACCATTTATGGTCGGCGGGTTAACGTTGTATAGATTTCGGCTACCTGCCAGACGGTGGTTGCTTAGGAATCTAAGCAGTATGGGTTGCGGGTGGCTGTTTTTGATAATTTTTAAACTTTTTTTTAGGGTGTATTTGATGAAATTAATAACCTTATAGGGTCTAAAAGTAATTAAAAAAATAGGGTAATATTCTTGGAATAATGTGCCAAACATTATTTGGAGAATAGGATCCAGAATCAGGATAAAAATAATAAGCCAAACATATAGATGATAGTCATAAGTTAAAACTAAGTGACTCCATGCCAGGGAGTTTATACCTATTACCCATGCTCACCCTACTGATTATCACTCACCAAAACCTCTTAAACTTAGTAGTAGATGCAGAACTAGTTTAGGGTGGGCATTTAAAAAAAAATATTAATATATAGAATTTTTGAATTTTGACCCACACTAACATAAATATTAATGGGTAAAAATATTAATTTGTAATTAGTTTTTATTTGGTCAATCCTAAAATAAATTTATGGACCCACTCCTGCTCAAACCTTACCCCCGTCAACCCCACTAATCGTAAAAAATCGAGCGATTAGGGTTTACATAATTGCCCCTTTCAAGTCAAATTTTTGACGTGGGTCAAAAAAAAAATTTGAAAAATAAAGTTCAACATTTGTTTTTTTTTTTTTGGAATTTTTTTTGTATAAATATGATGTTTAAGTTGTTTTGGGGCAAGGGGTAGTGATGGATAGGACTCAACATTGACCATTTCATTTATTTTTTATGAACTTTGAATGTTGTAAAAAGTCTACGATCTTCACATGTTTTTTGAGAAGTTAAAAAGGTATAAGAATGATATCATTTGATTTAACAAGTACATATCCATTTTATAGTGATTTTAGGTTTATTCCATATGATTCTTTTAGTAGAATTAATTAAAAAAGTAAAGCTTTTTATGAAAAATTCGTTATTTCTTTTGGTTAAAAAAAAAAATTAAAAAAAGTTTAATGTAATATTTTATATTTTAATTAAAACAGTTTATCTTGAATTTTACAACCTTTTTTGAGATATAATCAAATAATATAAAAAAGAAAAATTGTAAAAGTATTTATAATATATATATATATTTTTTTTTTTCAAAAGATTAGTTCAGTGTAACAAAGTTCACGTTTATTTAAGTTTTTAATAATTTTTTACTAAGTAATTTTGATAATTTCCATCCTTTTCAATTTACTAGTAGAATTATGAATTTTTATTGACCTAAATTTCATTTATATTTTTGATAACTATAAATATAAACTTTTGGAATTAAAATATAGAGGATGAAGAATAATTTTTTTTTTTTTTTTTTTTTTTTTAACACAGTTATATTCTCAGGTGAAGTAGACGATGAGGGCTAAAGAGAAAAATAGTGGGGCTAAAACTCATTTCCCTTTCTTATAATTCGGTTCTTGGCCCAATTTTTCAACATCATCCTATTCCTAGTGGGACATGTGTAATTATATAAATGTTATATATTAAAGTGGATAATATAATAAACTACAAATTTTTCATGTATAGAATAATTTGTATGATTAATTTATATATGTAATATTATTCATAATATAACTATTGAATAGTATTATATATTTATGTGTTCTAGAAATAAAAGTAATTAATTAAGCTATATTATAAAGATCATGTTTTAAAACATAAAAATATGTCACAGTGCTTAATATTTAAAAATATATCCACAATTTTTCTCTGTATCATTTCTCCTAGAGAAAAAAATAATAATAATAATAATAATTTCTCTCCATCTGCCTTCTTCCACCAAGGTCTGTGATGTATCAACAAGATAAACAAACTTCCGATCATCTCTGCACTAATTGTAAAGATGTCAAAGAATTATGGAGAATTCTTCTCTTAGTTTTAATATATAAAAAGAAAAAGACCTTTTCTAAGATCTTAACATATTTATTGTTCAAATGATAGCCTCTGAATGTGATTTTTTCTGAAGTTGATTTCACAATTCCTTTCACAACTGAAACTCATATAAAATACCTATTTTTCTACTGCAATTTTACAAGTTCACCATAAATCAGCTGCATATATGCAACAAGGAAAAGATCAACCAGCAAGAATCTTCACATAAACTTAGAAGAACTTTAAACTCCAATATGTGGGACTATTAAATTTATCACAACGTTTTTTACAAATCAAAACCGATAAATTAAAAGTATGCAGGATAAAACAAAGTTTATACCTTCAGGCTTCAGTGTCCAGAAGACGACAGTCTCATACATGAAAGAACCACCAAAATGCAGCTACTTTAATGTATGTTTACAACTCTGTCTGTTAGTAATGTTGAAAGAACGCGATGCTATTCATCGTCATCGTCATCGTCATCGTCACCATGCTCTTGCCCACGTGTGGCATTCCCATTGACACCAGAGGCAAGTTCTGCTTCGATGGACTTGGAAGGTATCCTCTCATAAACTCTGGACCCAGAAGGGAGAAGCTTATAGTGCCTGAAAGTAAGAATCTGGCTAAGCTTCTCATAATCCCACCTCTGCTGAATATAGACTATAACTGCAAGGAAAACTGCAGTCACAGGTATGGCGATATCCCCAAACTTGGAGTAAAAATCCAAACTGGGATTCACAAACTCATTTTTCTCAGCAAAGTAAGGATTCGGAATAGGAGATCTTATGTAATCATATACATGAGGGAGAAGCCTGACCACTGTGATTCCAATGAAATATAGTTTCCTTAGTGGCTTACAGTCTATCTGCCACAAAAGATTACCAATAACTTGAGGGAGCAAGAAAAAATCTTGAACAAGACCCACATACTCCTCCAGTTCAGTTTCCCACTCTAGGCGTGTGTGGGAACTACCTCTCGAATATCTAAAATTCTCAGTTGTCTCACGAGTTTTCACAGAATGAATAATCAGAATAAGTATATACCCAATCACATGTATAGTCGAGGTAGTAAGTAACACCGGCTTATCACTAGGGACACGGTGAGGTTCAAGAGGGGCCCGTGAAAGTAATCTGATACGAGATCTCCACACCTTTTGAATGAGCCTTAGAGTTAGTAGAAATGATGCCATTACAAGGATCTTTACTGTGTAATCAAGCACTTGGAACCACTGACTCTTCTCAAGGTTGTAAGACTCCATTTCATAAGAAGATTGAGGAGCCGGTTTCTTAAAGAGAGCTTCTGCTCCTGTGATCAGAGGAAGACTATAGCCAAGAGCTTGGACACCTAGCATGACAAGGGACATGAATGGAACAGAATCCAAATTATGCTTGATGTAAAACAATTGACTAAAAATGCAAGCGATTGCAAATGAGAGTGTCAAAATCCGGAGAATTCCCTCAACCCCCCTGTGAGAAAGAATGTCTTCTCTCTGCTTCCTGTATATAATAGGAAGAGTTTGTAGCTTAATTGTGCTAAAATGGAGGGGGTCATCATCATTCCTTTGGCTGGCAATGGAAATGGTAGCAGTTGGATTGACCAACCACCGAGATGTAGTAGGTGGGTATGACACCACCACTTCAATTAAACAATCCAACCCAGATTCAAGATCCATACTCTCAAATAGGATGTTCCAGGAGGCTCGGACATCCCTGCAACCAGCGAGATACATCTTCCCAACATGTGGATCATAAAGGCCCTCCAAAAATATCGCAGAGAAATTGCTATAAGATATTCCAATAATTGAGAGTTGAGCTGATACATTCAAAAGGAGCTGCTTTTCAGTATATTCTGCTTTAGTATGGTAAGGAGTCTCCTCGTCCTTGGTAAAATTACTCGAAGACCAGTAGCGCCCAAACAAGGGGCCAAGTGAGAGAATCTCCATCTGGATTTCAATTCTCTGGCGATGAGTTTTGGGAAGTGGATCTGGAACTGCAGAAATGTGGAGGGTCAGATCTTCTGAAAGAAGAGAAAGACTAGATAAAAACGTCTCTGAGTCTTCCAATTTGGGGAAGTGAAGCAAGGATTTCTTGATGACTGTTCGAAAACTGAAAGGCTCGTTCTTTTCGAGGACAATAGCAGCTGCATCTATTTTTGAGTAACTGTAATGTGGAGTGGCAGTTCTGAAATAATTCCACAACTCTGTCGGCTGAACAAGCTTTTCAAAAGATAAAGGGAAATATGATGTGCTACTATTACTGCTGGAAAAACTGCCAACGATTATGCTTCGTTGGCTAATGGAAAATGACATAGGAATGTACAAACAGATTCGAGTATCACAGCCAGTCCCTTCTGCATCAACTAGCCCAAGGCAACCAACCATGCAGAGTTGCCCACTCGAAGACTTCCAAAGTCCCTCAGCAGCAACGGTCAAGTTGCTTACCCCATATCTCCATGCAGCATTATGCCTATTTTCCAATGGAGGGACAGCTCGAAATACTGCAGCAACCTTTGCCGAGCTGGCGTTTCCCTTTCCATGTGTTTGTTGACACCTAAGGTTCTGAATTAAAATTGTGACATCTTTAAAGCTTCCATCTGTTGCTTGAATTGCTTTGTCTGAACCAAATGGACCCAGCTTACTACAAAAACTGTCAGTGCCATTGCATTTCCAGTTTGGCACGACAGTGAGAGCTCCTGCACTACCAAAGGCTCCTCCAGTAGTAACCTGCTCTAAAACTTCACAAAACCTACCAATCCCTTTATAGATATCAATGCCGCCTTTCAAGAAGCTATCTTGGTAGGGATACGGGTCACATGCCTTTGAAACAATCTTCTCAGCACCAAACTCGTAGTGTGCTGACCTGCCAAATTGGGACAAAATGTGAACTTTGTCAAAGTACTTCTGATTTGACTTTGGGTTTAAACTGCTCATCTCCCCTCGTATTGCCCTATTTGTAAGGGTGAAAGTCATAGGGGAATTAAGCACAAGCAGAATTTGATCATCTTGCAAAAGTGGTGGCTGGTAATAATTCTGATCAGAGCCCTTCATCCATTCCCATGGATTGTTCGAATCAGACTCCCTAGACGGTAACATTGCAGTCCCCAACAAACATAACACCCTTTCACCACCATTTTTCTTAGTTTCAGTATATATCCCTTGAAATGACATTGAAATTTGAGTATGATTAGGCCATATCTGAAATTGAGGGCCTCCCCCATCATAAGGTTTCTCAGAAAATGAATCATCTAGTGTTATACCAATAAGCATGTCCCCACTTACACTAACATATTTCTTCGAACGATGCTTAAGATCAACGTCTGTAACCCAGAAAGAAACCAGTTTCAAAGGGTTTCGAGACGACTTCTTCGGGATGTCCCTATCATCAAATGGCATGATTGGGGCATCACCCACCTCCTGCTCCCAATCACCACTCTCTACATTGAGATCATCTTTGATACTATAAAACCTACTATCATCAAGCTTCAACTCACTAGCAGAAGATAAAACAAAACCACATTTCTTCTTCACTTCATCAATCCTATCATAGTTGTAGGTCACACTTTCAGTTTTATACTCAGTGACCACATCTTGGAAGTATTCACCATTGAACCCAAAAACAAATGATCCATACACAATACAAACAAAAATAACCAACAATACACTCGTCATAATTCCAAAATCTCTGTACTCAAATCACTCTTTCAAAATCTCTCACCTACCCACTACCTAAAAGCCACAAAACTCCTACACCCAATTATTCAAATACATTATAGAAGAAAATCAAAGTCGCAGTTTTGACACTCACCCACAAAACTTTACCCTGCAATTCAATCATCATGATATCATAATGAAAACAAAGCTTGCAGTTTGGCGGGTAAAATACAATTCAATACTAACCTGAAACTGGTTTGTCCTTTGTATTTTGTTGCAAAGAATTCAGTAAAAATTTAAATGCCCACAAGTCGAAAGTTTGGATCTTGCGAGTTGAAGTAAGAGTTCGTTGAGTGAAGTTGACGAAAGTTTGGATCTTTAGCTAAGAGAGAGAGTTGAGTGAAGTTGAAGTCTCTGATCAAAACTACTTATTGTTAAATATTTTGTCACTACTTTTTTTTTTTACTAGTTTCATCTCTTGATATTTTATCCCACTCGTTCCCTAGGCGCGTGTATGTAATCACGCGTACGAAAAATATATATTATTTTTATTTAAAGAAAAATGATGTCTTAATAAATGAATTTTTATTAAAAATTATCTCATTTACTAAATTTATTCCAACAATTGGTCCAATTTCCAAGTAATTTTGGTAATTTTGATACATTAGATTTGATCCAATGTTTTGAAATTCAATGTGATTGAATATATATTGATGAATATGAATATTATTAATTAGTTTAGTTAGTGAAAATTAAAACCATAAAGACTGATAGAATTGAGTTTTGTTTACTCCATGGTTGAAAGCAATTGAATTTAGTTTACGAATTATGAATGTTCTATCAATGCATCAATAAATTGTACCACTTGAAAGAGTATTTTTAGAATTTTATGTAATATTTGAGGGTTTTTTTTCCACCCGTGAGAGATCAACTAATCTTTTGCCACACCCAAAGCTTTGCGAAAGTATTATATATCCCCCTAACGTTAAAACGGTGGTTTAAAAAGTCAATGAACGTCAACTAAAGCAAGATTATTTTGGCCATTTTCCTTGTCTCTCAACCCTGAGTCACAAGATGATATTTGAAGATTAGAAACCCTTTTGTTTGCCGATTTGCGATGATGGATGATTGTGGTTGAATCGTATGTGTCGATGGTCGGATTCATGGATTTTAGGTGGTGGCGAGATTCATGGATGTTAGGTGGTTATTTCAGCTGTTGGTATGGTTGAATGTTGTGTGTGCATGTTCCGGCGGGATTCAAGGATGTGCTCCAGCAATGCAACCCGAGTAGTTTCCCTTTTTGGCAAGCCCCGGCGTGGGGCTGTCACTGCCGTCAGCAGCAGCTGCAAGGCCTAGTGGCATGGCAGCTAGGGTTTCCCTTTTTGAGTAAAAGATGAAGCCCAACCTGCAGGGGCCAAACTGTCAGTTTCCAAACCTGCCAAATGAATTTTATTGAAAAAACAATATTTGTTCAAATGAATTTAAAAAAAAAAAAAATTGTAAATTGAATTTGTTAGAAAAAATTGTTAAAATGATTCTTTTGAAAATTAAGTTTGATAAAATGAATTTGCTTAAAAATTAAGGATATAATAATTATTTTATGTATTAAACGTAAAAAGAACGATAAAATGAATTTATTTACGGAAAACGTTCGGTAAAAGGAATCTGTTCCGTTAAAAAAAGGTAAATAATGTAAAGGTTAAAATGGACTTTTACATTAAAATTGGAAGTACTCCAAATTGGATGGTATTTAACTGACAAAACCTTTGGTGTCGTTAGAGCTGATCTTTCAGGCCGGTGAAAAAACACCTTGATGTTAAAATTAAAAGAACATTATTATTATTTTTTTAGGGTCAGCGATTGATGGACACGAAATATGAAGTAAGACAATCTACCCAATTTTGGTTGTCTTAAGCTTATCATCTTGGGATGTAAGAAAGAAGTAAGACAAAGACAGACAAACTAAATTTTTATTATTTAATAATATTAATATTAATACTTGATCCAATTAACACGACGATGGTCCAGGCCTTCAAAATATTTTTCAAATAAAATTATATATCAAATTAAATATTGTATTCCCCATCTCAGAAAATCATCGTAACGTACAAAAAAATGTGACTGAAACTTCAATATAAATCGATTTCTCAAACAAAAACAGAGCACTCTGTTTAAGTTACCATCATACCATGTATATGTTACAGTTCAATGAAAGAATATAGAAAATCAATATCATCAAACAAGAATGTGTATTTGCTACTTCATAATTAATTTTAGCATAAGAATAAAAAGTTTTACTTTCTTGTATACAAAGAAAAAGAACTGTTGTCCACAATTGTTAATGAAGGATGCACAATTTGTAAAACCAGGTGAGTATCGCCTAATGAATCATTGAGATATCTTATTTCTCTCTGCCATTCAAAACAGCTTTGAAAATTTAAACATCAGAGTGTTCTCGTCGAAGAAACTTGTGGCAGTAGTCCTAATCGAGCTTTGTTTGCAGGTAGAGGCCTCGATTGATCAGCTTTCAGTTTATCAGCAAAGCTTCCCAATGTAAATTAAACTCTGTATTGTGAATGGTGCATAATCTGCCAATAAATATAAATGTTCAAAATCATAATTAGCAATCTTGTTCAAAAATAAAGAAAGGTATAGTTGCACAATGTGACTAAGAAAAGTTTTCTTTTTGCCTTAAAAACAAATACAGAGAAAGAATCGGTGTAAATTACGCAAATATGAGGAAGCTCACCAAACAATCAAATGTTATACCACAAATGTGCGAGAGCTTGTTTGATCAACTGCAACTTCTTCTGTTTCACAAACATGAATGAACTTTCTGCCATTGTTGTGGCCTTAAGTAGTTCTAGTGCTTCACTAGTGACTGCAAGAGAACAATAAATTTTCAGTATTAACTATGGATTTGTCCTGCGTCAAAAAAAAGTTTAAGCAGTCACATAATGTTGTGATACGCTTCCAAATTCAACATCCACAATGTTGGATTGAAATCGTAAAAAGAAACTTACACTTAAATGGTGCAAAAATGATAGACATTCTTTTCTCTTTCTGCATAATATAAATCTTCTGTAGATGGATACTGATGCCTAGTTTAAATTAGATGAAAGAGAATCAAATTACTTAGAATGAGATGTTCTTTTTTCATATTCAAAGCAATGTATAAAAACATGATTTTGTGAAGCTCGTGTCATACTTCACCTTTGATATTGATTCTAAAAGAAATCCAAGGCAAGTTAAACTTGTTCCACTACATTAGAGGGAAGTGTAATTTCAGATTTTCAGTATTAACCATGGACTTGTCCTGCATGAAAAAAAGTTCAACCAGTCACACAATGTTGTGATGTGCTTCCAAATTCAACATCCACAATGTTGGATTAAAATCGGGAAAAGAAACTTACACTTCAGTGGTGCAAAAATGATAGACATTCTTTTCTCTTTCTGCATGATATAAATCTTTTGTAGATGGAAACCGCTGCCTAGCTTAAATTAAATGAAAGAGAATCAAATTAATTAGAATGAGATGTTCTTTTTTCATATTAAAAGCAATGTATAAAAACATGATTTTGTGAAGCTTGTGTCATACTTCACCTTTGAGATTGATTCTAAAAGAAAACCAAGACAGGTTAAACTTGTTCCACTACATCAGAGAGAAGTGTAATTTCAGATTTTTAGTATTAACCATGGACTTATCCTGCATGAAAAAAAGTTCAACCAGTCACACAATGTTGTGATGTGCTTCCAAATTCAACATCCACAATGTTGGATTGAAATCGGGAAAAGAAACTTACACTTCAGTGGTGCAAAAACGTAGACATTCTTTTCTCTTTCTGCATGATATAAATCTTCTGTAGATGGAATCTGATGCCCAGTTTAAATTAAGTGAAAGAGAATCAAATTACATAGAATGAGATATTCTCTTTTCAGATTAAAGGGAATGTATAAAAGCATGATTTTGTGAAGCTTGTGTCATACTTCACCTTTGAGACTGATGCATCATGGCAGGTTAAACTTGCTCCACTACATCAACGGGAAGTGTAACTTCAGATTTTCAGTATTAACCATTGATTTTTCCTGCATGAAAAAAAGGTTAACCAGTCACACAATGTTGTGATGTGCTTCCAAATTCAACATCCACAATGTTGGATTGAAATTGGGAACAGAAACTTACACGTCAGTGGTGCAAAAACCATAGACATTCTTTTCTCTTTCTGCATGATATAAATCTTCTGTAGATGGAATCTGATGCCTAGTTTAAATTAAGTGAAAGAGAATCAAATTACTTAGAATGAGATATTCTCTTTTCAGATTAAAGGGAATGCATAAAAGCATGATTTTGTGAAGCTCGTGTCATACTTCACCTTTGAGATTGATTCTAAAAGAAAACCATGGCATGTTAAACTTGCTCCACCACATCAACCAGAAGTGTAATTTCAGATTTTCTTAACCAGAAAAGGCTTTCCAAAATCCTAATAAGCGAAAAAGATAACCAGAAGGTCGAAAACAAACCTCAATAAGCCATAAAAGGATCTCATTGGAGAATTTACTCCACACAAAAGCTTCATAATTTATTCAGCAGGAGAGCAGTTATCAGTATATATATGTTAACATTTGATAATTTTAAATGTTTGATTTTTGAAAGATCTATAGCTTTAGCTAACATTCTAGAAGTCATACCTGCCATTGATTGTTTAATTTGATTGTGAAAGGGTAGCATGCAGCAGTATCCAATTCTATTTTTTCTTCTCTCACCTTCTACTCCCGAAGTTGGACATATTTCAATTTGGGGAAGAAGAATAACTGATGAACAAAAGAACTGTCAATCTTCCTAAAAATCTCATCCCAATAAAATAGAGCCACAAAACATTAAACTTTCTTTCACGACCTAATACAAAATTAAGGGTGCTAGTTTATTAAACTGTCCAAAGACATTTTTTTTTTTGGGGGGTGTGGTGTGGTGTGGGAAGGAGACCATACATGGAAAACCAAAGCAGAGCTCAAACAGGTCACATTGTAAGCATTTAGTCCATCTTCCCCAGGTCACATTGTAAGCATTTAATCAATCTTCCCCTCCCCTGCAACATTAAACATGATCAAGTACAGCATTTGAAATGAAGCATAAACGAACTATATTGAATATCAATTACCAGTCACCTGGTTTCTTGTTTCATTGCATAAATGGGAATACCAAATTAGCCTCAACCTGAAAACGTAATGGAAATTTTTTCTGAGGCTGTAAAAATAGAAAAACATATATTCAATGATTGACCACATTGAACTTCAATTTCAAAGTTGTAAGTAAACTTTGCAGCATAAGCATTCATACCCAGAAAACTTAAAATACGTAATATATCTCAAAAAAATAATTGAAACAGAGCCTATTTACTTATTACCTGTGGCTTGTGTAGTGATGGTTATTGCTCTCCTTGCACATTTCGACAATCAATGTAGAGATTAGGGATATGAGAGATCTTGGGCCAGTCCTCCCCTGTTTCCTTCTCATATCGTAAATAATGTGAAGGTTTAAATAGACTCCAACTGAAAATTCGAAGTACCCCAAAAATTAGCCAATGAAACCCTAGCTTGCAAGGCTAATTTTTCAGTTTCCAAATTTAATTTAATAAATATTTTAAAAAATAAAATTTGGCAAATGAAGAAAAGGGTAAAATAGACTTTTTATCCTAAAAATTGGATGGAACCCTGGTATATAACTGACGGTAAGGGAATATTTAATACCGTTCCAAAACCTTGGGTGTGGCTATATTAGTTGATCTCTCAGGGATGAAAAATAAAAACCCTAATATTAAAATTAAAAGAATATTATTATTATTTTTTTAGGCCCAGCGGTTGATGTACACGAAACATAAAGTGCGTGAAGACAATCTGCCCAATTTTTGTTGTCTTAAGCCTATCATTTTGGGACATAAAAAAGAAGACAAAGACAAACTAAAATTTTTATTTATTTAATTTAATGTTAATATTAATATTAATATTTGATCCAATTAACATGGCAATAGTAGAGGCCTTAAAATATTTTTCAAATAAAATTACAGTTTATATCAAATTAAATTTTGCAATAGATAACATCTTTTCAACTATCATCAAACAAGAATGTGAATTTGCTACTTGATAATTCATTTTAGTTGTAGAATAAAAAGTTTTACTTTCTTGTATAGAAAGAAATAGAGAGATGTACAATTTGTCTAACCAGGTAAGTTTCGGCCGTGAATCATATGGAGATGTCTCATTTCTCTCCGCCATTCAAAACAGCTTTGATAATCTAAGCATCGGAGTGTTTTTGTTGAAGAAACTTGTGGTAGTAGTCCTAATCGAGCTTTTGTTTGCAGGTAGGGGCCTCGATTGATCGGCTTTCATTATATAAACAAAGCTCCCAATGTAAATTAAACTTTGTTTTGTGATCAATGCATAATCTGCCAATAAATATCATAATTAACAATCTTGTTCAAAAATAAAGAACGGGATAATTGCACAATGTGATTGAGAAAAGTTTTCTTTTTGCCATCGAAACAGATACAAAGAAAGAATCGGTATAAATTATGCAAATATGAGGAAGCTCACAAAACAATTTAATGTCATACCACAAAAGTTTGTTTAATCAACTGCATCTTCCTTTCTTTCACCAACATGAATGAACTTTCTGCCATTCTTATTGCCTTACATAGTTCTAGTGCTTTATTAGTGACTGCAAGAGAACTATAAATTCTCAGTATTAACCATGGATTTGTCCTGCATGAAAAAAAAGTTTAGATGAAACCGATGCCTAGTTTAAATTAGATGAAAGAGAATCAAATTACTTAGAATGAGATATTCTTTTTTCAGATTTAAAGGAATGTATAAAAGCATGATTTTGTGAAGCTCGTGTCATACTTCACCTTTGAGATTGATTCTAAAAGAACATCATGACTGGTTAAACTTGCTAGCTCCACTACATCAAACGAAAGTGTAATTTCAGATTTTCTTAACCAGAAAAGGCTTTTTAAAATCCTAAATGAGCGAAAAAGCTAACCGAAATGTCGAAAACAAACCTCAATAAGCCATAAAAGGATCTCATTGGAGAATTTACTCCACACAAAAGCATGTAGCAGTATCCAATTCTATTCTTTCTTCTCTCATCCTTCTACTCCCGTAGTTGGACATATTTCAATTTGGGGAAGAAGAATAACTGATGAACATAAAAAACTGTCAATCTTCCAAAAGACCTCATCCCAATAAAATAAAGATAAAACAGAGAGCCACAAAGCATTAAACTTTCTTTCTCAACCTAATACAAAATTAAGGGTGCTAGCTTTGGGATGACTATTAAACTTTCCAAAGATTGTATCTCAAAAATAAATAAATAAATTTAAAAAATAAAGGAGAGCTTCCATGGAAAATCAAAGCAGAGCTCAAACAGGTCACATTGTAAGCATATAAAATCAATCTTCCCCTCCCTGTAACGTTAATCATTATCAAGTACAGCATTTGAAATGAAGCATAATAGAACTATATTCAACAATAATGTTAAATAGTAACACATATATTCAACAATTGACCACATTGAACTTCAATTGCAAAATTGTAAGTAAACTTTATAGCAGAATTATTCATACCCAGCACACTTAATAATAAGTTGAAATGATTAAATATTAAACTTGAAATAATAAACAAGATACCAGACAATAACATAACCAATAATTTGATTAAAACAATGCTATCATTTTCTTAGATTATAAATATAGTCTAATTAAAACAGAGCCTAATTACTTATTACCTCTGGCCTGTGTGGTGATCGTTATTGCTCTCCTTGCACATATCGACAATCAATATCTATATTAGGGATGTGAGAGATCTTGGGCCAGTCCTCTCCTGTTTCCTTGTTGAATCGTTCCCTTAGAATAGGACTTTGACTAAAGCTCAATCTCTTGAGTGTTGTCCTCTGCAGAAGGCTGTCTGGCAGTGCCTTTAACTTGGGGCAGCGTACAATACTCAAGCTAGCAAGACATGGCATCATTTCCTCTCCCTTACAATCCCACTCTTCCCATTCTTTCGTGTCCCAGAATCTGAATTCTTTCAATTTGGGAAAGTGAACAGACAATGAAGATGATGATGAGGTCTCACTGTCTATTCCCCAAAAATCATTATCCACTTTTTTCACACTGGACATTGCTGATAAACTTAGTAATTCAAGCAATGGCAACTTTCTCAAATGATGCAAATGCTTACAGTTCGAGCAAGCCGAAAAATCTAACACCTTCAGCCTTGTTAACGTCATCCAACTGGAGGGAACTGTGTTGCCTCTGTAGTACAATAGCCATAAATCCTCTAATTTTGGCGGTGGTTGTAAGGTTTTTAGGATTAGTTCATCATCCTCGCCTAATCTTTCCCCTTCTTCACGTTCATCAAATTCTAATATCAACTGAGAGAGTTTTTCCTTTTTCTTAAATACTTCTGTAAGTTCACCATCGCTCACATTTCTTAAATTTCCTAACCCTCTAACTGTAAGGCTCCCTTCAAGTTGATTCAAATTTTTCAATCCTTCAAGTGTACATGCTTTGTTATCATGATCGCCTTCACCACTTATAACGAATTCACTTAATGTTCGAAGACCGGTTAATTTCTCAATCCCTTTTGGCATGTAAGGTAGTGTACGAAAAAAAGTATCAAATTTCAAACGCCTCAAGTTTACTAGTTTTTCCATCCCTTGAGGTAATTCTTTGACCACAGTTCGCCAATAATCAAAAGTGTGTAAATTGTATAATTCACACAAACTTTCAGGTAATTTCATTCTCTGCATCCCAAGGTCAAACAAGTTAAGGCGTCTCAAATGTATCAATTTTCCTATCTCTTTTGGAATCTCTTCAAAATCAAATATAGCTTCTACCTTTAATACCCGTAAAGATGTCAATTCATTAAATAATCTGGCTAAAACATCACTAGTCAAGCAACCATTAACACATGTAAGTAAGAGACTACGTAGCCATTTGAATCTACAAGTAGATTCAGGAAATGAAGCCCCAGGTCCTTCAAGAGTTAACATTAAATGACGAACTTTGTCATGAGAAGAGTTTATTAGTGGGTCTTCGACACCATGGACTTCTACAGAAAGACATTCATTGTTACCCAAAAATTGTGCAAAATCGTGCACTATATCATGCATCTTATACTTATAAGATGTATCCTCTTGTAAGAGAGATCTGCTCACTAAATACTCAGAATACTCTTTACCAATTATCTCCTGATTCTCATCATCTTTATCTAACTCTAGATAACCTTGAGCCATCCATAAATCAATCAATGTATCTTTAAACATATAATCATAATCTTTTGGAAAGATAGAACAATATATAAAACACCGTTTCACCATTGGAGGTAAATCATTATAGCTCAACATCAAAGGGGTTAAAAGACCTTTTTCAACATTTTCCAATTTCCACAATTCACTACCTAAAACACGTTGCCATTGGTCTTTAGATTTTTTAAGCCGTAAGAGACTCCCAATAGTTTTTGTAGCAAGAGGTAACCCCTTGCACTTTCTAACTATTTCCTTACCAATTTCTTCTAAATCTTCATACTCACTAGGAGGTCTTTTAGAAAGAGCAAGCTTTCTAAACAATAACCAATTCTCCTCGTAGGACAATTCATTAATATTGATAATATTAATTGAATTCATCATACGTGCAACCGACTCTTTACGTGTGGTAATTAAAATTTTACTTCCATGGAGACCATTCTTTAAACAATTATAGAATGGTTCCCATTTCTTGTAATCGTCGGTCCATACATCATCTAAAATGAGGAGAAATTTTTTATTCTTAATAGAGTTACAAATACGTTGAAAAAGAGATTGTAATTCTACGACATTAGGAGTACAATCTTCGAGAGATTCAAGAATCGCTTTGGCGATCCTAATCTCATCAAAAGGGTCCGATACACACACCCATATTATTTTATCAAAATTGCTCTCTACCTGATTGTTATTGTAGACAAATTGAGCAAGAGTTGTTTTTCCAATTCCCCCCATCCCTACAAGTGAGATGATATGGAGGCTTTGTTCACTACTCTCACACAGGAACTTGCTTACTAAAATATTTTTCTCATTATCTCTACCAGATATATCAGATACATCAATAAACGAAGTAGTTTGCATTTGTTGATGATCAAGTTTCTCTATAGCTTGAATCTCACTAAGATTATAATCATTTTTCTCTTTGGCTATAGCATCTAACTTTTTATTTATATTTGTTATCTTAATGGCAATGTCACGGCGTAAGACAACTTCTTTGAAACCAAAGCAAGGAGGGAAAGGGAAGCAGCACACCTTCTTCTTAGGAGCAAGAGCATTCGGATCATGACCTCCCTCAATTCGCAATTTCAAGATTGCAGTATTCCACTCATCCAACACATCTTCCACCTCATAGCACACGTCTTTGAGACGATCTAACCAAACTCTCACAGCTTCATTCTTCATTTGTTTTTGCTCTGCGTCAAGTAGCACAGCTTGAATGGCTCGAAGATTGTGCTTGAGCTTGTCTACTTCTTCGTCAACATCCCCAACTAGGCTCACCTGTTTTCCGATGAAGCCAGACATCTGCTGAGAAAGAATTGAACCAAGTTGCTCCAAGGCAAAAGAAACAATTGCTTCAGTCATGGTATTGAATGATGAAAGGTAACAAATATCGAGTTATCAAATGTGTCTGTGTTGTGAAAATTCTACCGTCCTTTGTTTCAAATGTTTTATAATGCATGGAAAAGCTAAGGAATGTTTTAGCTATTGGGCAAAGTGAAACCTTGCTTTGATGCTGGTTTAGGTATACGTGAAGCTTTCTTCCCAGCTATTCCATTTGTCTTTCCTTTCGTTTACCTGAAGTTTATTGAAAGCAAATATATTTTTTATAAAGCAAGATTCTGAAGCATGAGTGGAAAGCAGGTAATTGCAGAAAATCAAGAAAAGCATATTCCTGAAAGCTTAAGCAAAGAGGAGGATTTGGATTAATTCCAATGTATTGCGCAAATTCAAATTATAATTTTTGCAAACTATTGGGGGGTATATTTGTAATTTTAAAAGATTTATTTGTCCTGTTCAAAAAAGTATAGGTAATTAAAATTAATCTGGATATTCGGAACCGAAACCTATGTTTCAGGTTCCGATTTCTTTGAATTTGGGCGGGTAACGAGACTTGCCCACCCCTTCTTAAAATTACTTCTGAAATAAAATTATTTTATCAGAAAAAATATTTTCAGCTTATCTTTGTATATATACATAAAGTCAAATATGATTTTTTATATCTCAATTACGAGTTGTAGTTGAATAATAACTCACAGAAGAGTATAATGCTCATTCTGTAAGTTGACATATACTATTCTCAGAAGATCATCCGTAATGTATTAAAACAGTCAATATAGAAAAAGCATTTGGGTTGCGGCTGACAAACACTCAAACCTCAAAGATAATCACTCCAACTTTAATGGTGATATAACACAAAGTCAAAAGTCATTGTTAATAAAATGGGACTCTGCCTCAAAGAACAATGCAGACTACTCTGCTTTTTGATAACTCATGTATTTCATCTATATTCTACACAACTAAATACAGAGTACTCTGTCATATAGATTTATCAGAGGGTGACTCAACAAAGAAAAAGAGCACTCTGTTTTGTCAACTATCTTCTATGAGGAAAGGAAATGGCTGTAGTTAGTGATCTTCTTTCTTGGATAGAAAGGAGAAAAGTGAAGAAAAAAGGAAATATAAATAATCTTGAACTTTTATGTTTGGGTTAAAAAATTTCTTGGCTTGAGTTTCAATTTATTAACCTCCGTCAAATTTCTAGAGTTTTTCCTTGAACAAAACATTCATGGACGGCTTGATCATTTATAACCATTATAGTTTGTTTACAAGTTTAATTTCATTAATGCCAGGTGCAACCGGCTCTATACGTATATATGAAATATCTATGAACAATTTGATCAAAATAAACAACTTTGAATGTATGATAAATTTACGGCCGGCTGTTGAATTTATAATTTATAGCCTCTGCTCACAGGGATAGCGATGGTTTTAATTTCAAAACATCAATCAGAAAAACTAATTAAACCTTTTGCAGATAAGAATCATCCTATAAAAACCATTCAGAAGTTACACTTTCGGCATCAATTTCTTTTCTTTTTATAAAGTCCATGCTTCTATCTCAATAATCATGGCTTCCAAAACTCTCCCAAAATTACCTGTTATAGACTTATCATTGACGGAAGATTTGAGGGCTGGTACAAGAACTTGGGAATCGATGTGCAAAGAAGTTTGCAATGCTCTAGAAGAGTATGCTGCTTTGTGATCAAATGCAACCAAGTTTCTTTAAATCTTCACAGTGAAATCTACAATGCATTCCAGGATTTGTTCAATTTGCCATCAGAAATCAAACAGCAGAAACCTGCTCATCGCGGCGACTGGCCTATCGGAAGGGCATATTCGTATGGCCTTAAACATGAACGTATAGACACTGAAAATTTAACCACCTTAGAAGGAGCTCAGAGTTTCACCAAACTCATGTGGCCCTCTGGAAATGACCAATTCTGGTATGTATTTACTTGATGACCGTATAGAATAAAAGTACATACTAATTAATTAAATCAACATTCTTGTGTTTTCTTGTTTTTGCAGTAAAAGTTCCCATGAGATGTCAAAGATAATGATGAATTTAGATCAAACGGTTGTGAGAATGGTATTCCAAAACTATGGGGTAGAGAAATAATATGACTTTCACATTCAATCAACGGATTATGTTACTGGGTCCGCCAGGTATAAAGAATCAGGGACGAATGAGAACTATTTGGGTCTTCTCGGCCACACTGATAAGTCATTTTCAACCGTGATTCATCAGGATGGTGTTAACGGATTGGAGATTCAAACTAGGGATGAGCAGTGGATTCTTTACGATCCTCCCTCGCATTCATCGTTCATATACCTGGCATCTGATGCATTCAAGGTGGGCTTGATTTCTCTTGTTCGGTTTATTAGTTGATTATACTTGTTGAGATAAACAAAGTTTGACATTTGTTATGCCTAAAAAGTCACACTTATGTCAGCCTAATAAATATTTTTTTGTACTAGCTGTCAAGCCCATATCTCCTCAAAGATATTCATACCAACCCTATCTCATTTCAAGAGATGAATGGATGAGAGTCTTCCATGTGTCAAGGCAACTTGCAAAATACTCATTACATTGAGTGCAAAGGTGTATAAATTGGCACTTCTCTTTCCGAAGAGGGAGACTGGGCATATGAGAGCTAAACCATAGATTCAAGCTCAATTCTTTCTCTCTGTAAACACTGTATTTCTTCATCTTTGTATATCTTATGGGCAATATCACAGAAATAAGTCAAAGAGCAATAAAATAACAGTGGATGTAGGATTTGCTTTAAGCATCCGAACCACTATAAAAACCTCTCTTGTCAGTCTATTATTTACGTTTTCTACAACATATATAATCTCAGCACCATATTCAAATCTCATGGATCCATTCACGTGTATCTCCTGAGTCAACTCAGCGTTTCTCACGTGCGAGTCGTTGACGTTCAAAATCAAGCGTCAACAACATTATTGTGGATTGAATCAAGCATGGAGCAATGACAGAATACGTTCGTGTTACCATCGAGTTATTATGGGTGGAAAGAAGATAAGGTTTGCATTGCTGTCTGTGTACTACATTACATAAAGGGACAGTGATGGGTGTTCCTGATGAGCTAGTTGATGAGGAACACCCTTTACGGTACAAGCCATTTAATCACAGAGAATATCGTAAATTGCATATAGAATATGGCAGCAAGAAAATTGAGTACTCCATTGAAGCTCACTGTGGTGTCTAAGAAACCCATTATCCATTGAGTATGGTATTGCCTTTTCCGAGAATGGAGGGAATCAAATTTGTATAATTGCTAGGATTATTTTAGAGTTAAGATAGAATTAAAATATTTAAGGTTTAATCTTTTATAATTATGCTATTATTTAATTAGAATATTTTTTTGAGTTAAGCAATTAAAGTCCTTTTAAAATTAGGGTAATAATTAATAAAATTCTTTTCTCTTAATTCTCATTCTTCTTGGAGATTATGTTTCTTTATATAGGTCAGAAACACTATCCTAACACTCTTTTAAGAAATTAATTCGCTAACTTGTATTTTATTAAGACCCTTTCTGAAGGAAGAATAAAGTTTTGTATCCCATTGGTCGTAAGTCTGAATTCTTTGAATCTAAATATCATCTAAGCTCTTTACATTGTCTAGCAATCTCTCATTTTCTCTTTGTCAAGAAATCTTATTCAAGTCAGAAATTAATGAAGAAAAGAATCAATAATTATAACAAAATTATTTTCTTTTCAGTTTCAGTCTCTGTAAGTTTTTAATTTGATCTTAACCCCAAGGGATTGGCTTGGTGGTTAAAAATATTTGCTTTATTTCTTGAGTTTCTGGGTTCAAATCTTGGAGCTATTTACCATAATAATATTGTGGCTTATCTGATTCTTTGGGCTTATAAGATGTTCAATGAACTCTAAGAATTAGTTAAGATGCACGCAAACTGGTCCAAACATCTTGATTACCAAAAAAAAAAAAAAAAGTTTCAGTTCGATCTTCGTATTTTGTTGTAACAGTGAGAAGATTAAGATCTTAATTATAAGAAGAATTATTCTAAAATCCCCTGGAGATTTGGGCATTATTAGTGTGGATTTTAGCTTTCTGCAGCTGGAGCTGTGTATGGTTGGGCTACAAAGGGTGTGGACTGTCCCATTTGTATTGGTTTCTCCCTGGGCCTTTTGTCATTTTTTTTTTTTTTTGGTGTAGTTGCTTTTGTCCATTGTTTGGTTTTGCCTAGGCCTGGCTTTTTGTTTGGACTTTTGTTTGTAAAGGATTGTACATCCTTGTGAATCGGCTTCGTTTGGTTCACAATTGGGTGTCTTTGGAAAAAAATTTCTGAAAAAAGTTAAAAAAAATTGAATTGGGCGGGTATTACGATGTAGGATTTATAAATTAATAAAATACCCCCTATATTTGTTTATTTACAAAACACCCCCATAATAAAATCTTAAAAGTTAACAAAAACACCCTCAACCCAATGTCAAATACGGACAGCCGGCCACCACCGCCGGAGGGTGGCCGGGTTCACCGTATTGGCGCATGACCGGCTGGATCTTGCCGGTCGTGCGCCGATATGGCCTTTGCCGGCCAGAGCGCACTGATCGATCACCACAACGCCTGATCGTCAGATTTTCTTCATCACACGACCAACAAACTGCTGCCGTTGATGGTCAACGACGACCGTTTGTTGGCCATCGTTATAAACCGTTACGACCAAAGATCTGGCCGTCAACGGCCAGATCTTTGGCCTTAGATCTGGCCTTTTTCGGCCAGATCCACCGTGGATCTGACCGGAAAAGGCTAGATCGGCGCACTACCGGCCAGATTCAGCCGGTAGTGCGCCATCCTAACAGATTCGGCCATTTTCCTAGTGGTGGCCGGAATCTGGTAAATATGAATTACTGGGGTGCTTTTGTAATTTTAAAAAAAATATTTAGGGGTATTTAATTAAATTATCAAATTTAAGGGGTTTAAAAAAAGTTGAATAATATTGGGAGTAGTATTCCCAAAAATCAAAGTTTTTGGGTATTTTACTGTTTAACTTTTTTGGGAATACTAAAAGTAGTATTCCCAATTGGCAACCAAAAGGGGTTTTTATTTTTTATTTTTTGTATAGCTACAAATCTTGGGCCTGTCCAAGATTTTGGTGGAAGGAGATTTCCTCCTGCTAAGTTGTATTTTTTTATTCTTTTATACAATTATCATGTTTACCAAAAAAAAAAAAAAGAAGGAATTATTCTAAACTCTACGATGTTCATTTAGGAAACCTTACGTTATTAAATTATATACTCAATTAATTTATAGGAGGCAGCCGATGATGACATGCACCTCTTTAAATTTTTACTCAATAAATTATTTTATTCGTTTATGTATGAATAAAAAATTGAGTATTCTATTGAAGTTCCAATTATGTACGCAAATGAGATGAGTACTGAGTAGCTTGGCAGTGGAGCCTATAAATTACCCAATTAGTTCAGTTTTAAATATTAGATATTGCCTTCACTGGATAATAATGCCTACTTAGGGTGGAAAATTGGTTTTGACCATTCAATAATTCGTTTGTAGTCAAATATTAGCTCTAAAGACAATTTTGTATCCAAAAAGTTTTAAAACGACAACTATCCACAAACCATTAATTTTATTCGTTAATTTAGTAAATTCAAGAACATTCAAAGGATAATTGTGTTATTTTATCCTTATATATATATATATGAAAAAAAACCTAACCTCTTCCTTCTTCTTCTCGGCGAGACACTTTAGCAAGCGTTGCCACCAGTGCTGTGGCCATTTTTTCAGTCATTTCTCCACCCAAAACCACCTCCATCTACCTGACCCTCCCTCACTAAAAACCACCTAATTCCAACATCGATGCACCCATTAATCGCAAAATCCAACCACCGTTCTTCCTTGTGACTACCCCTATTTGAGGCTGGATTCCAGTCAATATTCACATTGGAAATCCACCATTCCACCACCATTCGAATTCCCATCAATCTCTTCAAAACCCAACCTTCCATCTGCCACCCCCACTCGCCGTTTTCCGTCCACCACACACTCTTTGGCGGCCCTCCATTGTATGATAGATCTTATTTTCAAAAAATTACCATCTTATCTTTTTTTAAACGGATTTTATTAACAGTTCTTAACAGGAAAGTGAAAACTATCTAACAGATCTTAACATTAGTGGGTAATTGTCATTTTTAAACTTTTTGGATATAAAATTGTCTTTAGGCAAACTTCGGGTGGGAACATGTCCTCCAACCTATTTTTATTCCCATAGACATCAAAGGATAAACTGCTATTCATCCAATAAAAAGCATTGAAACGTACAAATTACGGTGAAATATTCTCTAATAATGCTACCAGGATTTGTTCCATAGTCGGGATTAGCCTTATTAATTATGATATTGTGACCTCGATTTTTTTTCTTAAACCAAACATTCATCATGCGAGTTGGCTGGATCATTTATAACCATTATAGTTTCTTAACAAGGTTAACTTGATTAATATCGATTGGGTGCAGATGGATCTATATACACGGCATCGATCTCTGTATATCATTTGATTAAAATAAATAACTTCATCAATTAAGAAAATTTTTCTGTTGAGTGGCATAAACTATTTAATAATTAATAGAGTAAACGACATGTTCCCACCCAAGGTTTGACGAAATCCTAAGTTGGTACGTCAAGTTCTATTTATTCCATATTCCCACCCCTAAAATAACACTGTTAACATTTTTTGGGGTAGTGAGGGCGCAATTATCATAATGCCCTTAACCCTAAATTAATAAATTATATTTTAGCCCCTAAATTACTAAAATTATAAAATTAACCATCTTGTTTTGAAATTACTTCAATTACACCCTCAGTGACTGCGCACCGTCTCGATTTTCACCGGATCTGGGCTGTTTCTGATGACGGCGAAACCCCTGGTCACCTCCATCAGCTTCCCTATCGTCCATCCTCCAAAACCCCTCTGATACCCGACTCATTGACCTCTCCAATCGACGGCGCCGTCAGGGTTAGGTTTTCATCATTCTTCGCCAGATTCCGGCGATGAAAATCTAATTCGACGTCACCACTACAACCAGCATCTCCTAATCTACAAAACCCCTATGTCCCAGCAACCGTTTTATGGTCATTCGCCTGTGGAGATCGACAAAAACTAGCCGCATGTGGCGGTTGTCGTGGTTGGCAATCGACGAGTGATAAGGGGTTGTCAAGGGTACGGTTTTGTAGAGGGGAGGATGAGGGTTCAAATGGTGGTGACAAGGGTGATTTCGAGTGGAAGAATCGCCGGAAAAGGGTGAAAAACATCAACTGTGAGGTTGGCTAACGTGTGCCGAAACTTTATCAGGGGCTGCGATCTGCTAATGTGTGCCTCTTCTGTGAAATGATCAATTTACCCCTGAGCCGTTATATCTAACCATTTCCCGTTACTTTAAGAGTGGGAATATGGAATAAATGAAACTTGGCGCACCAACTTGGAATTTGGTCAAACCTTGGGTGGGAACATGTCGTTTACTCTAATTAATATGATATCTTTGCGGCCGGGCGTGGAATTTACAGCACTTTAATCTTAGCCTCTCGTCTTAGGGATAGTGATGGTTTTAATTTTCAAAATATCAATAGGAAATGCCAAAAGCAGGTGTTACATCATTTCTGTGTATCCGTCCTATTCAACATTTTTTCTGGACATAAATTAATGTTACCGCGAGATTCATTATTCATACGTCCATTATAGTAAATTGACATTATAATTTAGAGTAAACGACTTTTTTAATAGAATTTCATGATCACAAACTTTTAAAATACTATTACTATTCTGTTTATATTCTGTTTTTTATTTCTGCATGTTACAACCCTAAACTATTACTATTCTCTTCCCCAATCATCTCTCACCAAAACCTCTCAAACCCTACTCTCATCAACCCCGTTAATCGTTGGCAATCGAGTGATTAGGGTTTACGCAACCATTTCTCTCACGTCAAATTATGATAAATCCCAACAACCAAAATCTAATCTTTTACCATCAAAAGACTCATATGTCTCTCCTTTTCTAAAACATCAACTATCTAGACCAAGTTTACTCTCTGTTCATTGTCAGAATATAAATTTGATAATAAGTGATATTTTAAAAAATCATTATTTACGTGGGAAAAAGTCATTAACTCTATAATTTAATTAAACATGTTTTAGTAGTAGGAATTTAGAGGTGGGCAATTGGGACTAGGTCTAAAAACCCAGCCCAAAAACCTGGTCTTAGGATCGATCCTTATTTTTGGTTCTAGGACAGGTCCTAGGAGGCCTGGTCCCTAAACGGTACCAACCTAAGGAGGAGGGCCCGGTCCCTCCATTGGGCCCAAATTTTTTTAAACATTTTCGTTTTAATCCCTTGTACAATTATTAAAACCCCCTATAAATTTTGAAATAAACATAAATTATAAGGGTTAAAAAAATTACAAAATTTATAAAATTAAATAAAATTAAATTTTCATATTAATAAATTTATTTGTAGTTTAAATTTAGTACTTAAAACTAATAATAAGTTTATATTCATTTTAATGGTAAAAACAAATGAAATAAAAGATTTTTTTTTTTTTAAATTTCACTTATTACACTTACTAATGAAATAAAATCATATTTATTTATCTATTATTCATTATTGTTATTATCTATTATAACTAGTTTATAATCATTGTATTGAAATGATATTTAAAGATGAGTTCAATGGTATTTAAACATAGTCATGACAAAATTAAGGCATTTATGTTAAAAAATAAAATTTTAAGATATTTAAAAATTTTGTCTTCTCAAAAAAGATGTCTATGATTTGTAAAAGCAAGCTTGATAATACTTATAATACAACGTTTATAAGAAATTGAAAACCATTAATTAATCATAAACGTTTCGACAAATCTAATTATCAATTACATTAATTGTCAGATATATAATAAAAGCCTCTTTAATCTCCAATTTTTTTTTACTATAATCTCATAAAACTTTTGCTAAATATAGATATAATAACGTTTTAAGGGAAATTATTTTAAAGATGGAAGAAAAATATGAGAAATATTGGTTAGATATTCCATTCTTATATGGATTAAGTCTTATTGTAGATCCTAGGTTTAAATTACACGTAGTTAACTGTATAATTACTGAGTTAGGCTAGCATTTAGGATATGATTATACGTCTTATTTGAGTGACTTTAAACAAAAATTGGATAACCTTTTTTCTTTATATGAGAACAAGTACAATAGAAGTGGAAGTTGAACGTTCAGGAGAGACGATCAGGACCCGGATGCAGACCTCCGTCAAGGATCAAGCAAGTGGAAGTATATGGAATATGGCAGAAGTATATGGAACATGGCAGAAGTAGCAACTCTAGCTCGTACATACATGAACCAAATGAGCTGAATCGCTACCTACAAGTGGACCTGTCCTTTATGACGATGAAGGAGAAACGTGACATGGATATTCTCCAATGGTGGAACCAACATGAAAGTCAATTTCCCATTGTAGCTCAAATGGCACGTGACATTTTATCTGTGCCAGTTTCTACAATTGCATCCGAGTCAACATTTTCAACGAGTGGCCGGATTGTTGAAGACAGAAGATGTTCTTTAACCGATGAGATGATTGAAGTGATAACGTGTTTATAGGATTGGACTCATGCCGAAAGAAGACTACAACAGCATCCTGAAGATCCCGAACTACTCGAACTTTTTAGAAATACATATTTGAATAATGTAAATATTGTTGACGATGAAGATGAATAATTTAATAAAAAAAAATTATTTAATTGTTTATTTGTAAAGTGTGAATATGTGAAATGTGAATATTACATTTATGTTAAAATTAACTATTAATTTTATTATTATTTTTTTAAATTAATTAAACTTTTAAAAACTTACTAATCTACCCCTAAAAAATATCAAAAACCCCTACAAAATTTTGTTTCGCCATTAAAATATAAAAAAAATCAGGGAAAAAAATAAATTTTTTAGACACATAGGACTGGTCCTGAGCCTATAGGACCAGTCTTAAGGATCGATCTGAGTCCTAAAATTACTCATGAGCCTGCGACCGATCCCAAGCCCATGAGCCACTGGTCCCAAAAGGGCCCAGGCCTTGACCAGCTCTTGTAGGATATTAATTAACGTATGGGGACTAGTCCCTGCGTTGATACACCAAGATTTGATTGATTAACTAAGAATAAAAAATGACAGTATTATTAAAAGCAAACAGTAAATGCCAAAACAAACGTTTTCATTTCAACCTAACAAATTAATAATGCAAAAACTTGTTATAGATTTATCATCAAGGGAAGACTTGAGGCCAGGTACAGAAACTTGGGAATCAACTAGAAAACAAGTATGCCACGCTCTTGAAGAGTATGGCTGTTTCGTGATTGAAAGCAGTCAAGTTTCTTTAGATCTCCATAGTGAAATCTACAGTTCAGTTTTGGATTTGTTCGATTTGCCATTAGAAATCAAACAGCAGAAACCTGCTCATCAGAGGGACCATCCTCTCGGAAGGTCAAGCTCATTTAGCCCTAAACATGAGCGTATAGACAGTGAAAATTTAACCACTTTAGAAGGAGCTCAGAGTTTCACCAAACTCATGTGGCCTTCTGGAAATGACCGATTCTGGTAAGTATTTGCCTTATGTAAGGGTGAAACCAGGATTTTATTTTGGGGAAGGCTAATTTTTTTTTTTTTTTTTTTGTAAAAATAAAAGTACATGCTGATTAAATTAACATTCTTGTGTTTTAATTATTTTTTTGGCAGTGAAAGTGCCCATGAGATGGCAAAGATTATGATGAATTTAGATCAAACGATTGTGAGAATGGTATTCCAGAACTATGGGGTAGAAAAATACTATGACTATTACGTTGGATCAATGAATTATGTTATTGGGTGCAGCAAGTATAAAGAATCCGAGACGAACGAGAGCTATTTGGGTCTTCTCGCCCACACTGATAAGTCATTTTCAACCACACTTCATCAGAATGGTGTTAATGGACTGGAGATTCAGACAAAAGACGGGCAGTGGATTATTTATGATCCCCCCTCGCATTCATCGTTCATATACGGCTTAATTATATAAACATTTAGTTATTTAATTGATATATATATATTGATTCATTATACTTGGTGGCTAAACATTGTGATTTTATTCTGGATTGGATATATAAGGCATGGAGCAATGGCAGAGTACGTTCATGCTGTCATCGAGTCATTATGAATGGAAACAAGACCAGAATTTCGTTGGTGTCCACTACATTTCACAAAGGGCCGGCGCTGAGTGTTCCTGATGAGCTAGTTGATGAGGAACACCCTTTGCTATACAAGCCATTTAATCACCTTGAATATCGTAAAGTGCATATAGAATTAGGCTTGAAGAAAATTGGGTACTCTATTGAAGCTCACTGTGGTGTCTAATAGACCACTATTCTTCCTATATAATCTTTCTGGATATATTTGCTATTTACTTGATAAGTGTCGCATCCCTAAAGTCACTGTTTTGCCTTTTATTTACAGTATATAATATTGAATTATGTATGGAACATGGCATGAATAAAATTGAGCCTAATTGCGTGATGCATTGAATCCAAATATTAAAAATCGCGTGGTGGAAAAATTCGTTTTGAAATAAGAAAAAGTAATCATGTCTGCTCAATAATGTCAACTTATTCATATAATATTTTTGTTGCCATAGACAAAGGAAAGGATATACTGCTATTCTTCTAAAAAAGTTACAGATACCTCTATCAATCTCTATAAATTAACTTAATTTGTAGCTTGGGAAGGAAAAAGAGAAACCATGGATTCCCCAAAACTTCCTGTTGTAGATTTGTCTGGTGAAGACTTGAGGCCTGGTACAGAAATTTGGATCTCAACATCAAAACAAGTATGCCATGCTCTTGAAGAGTATGGCTGCTTCTTGATCAAATCCAACCAAGTTTCTCTAGATCTTCACAACGCAATCTATACAGCAGCACTTCAGGATTTGTTCAATCTTCCTAAAGAAATCAAACAGCTAATCAAATCTTCTTCCGAACAACCTTACCGTGATGTTTTCTCCAGCAATCCTAATCATGAAGGTATTGCTATGGGTGATATAATCAGTACTTCAGAAGCTATTCACCGGTTCTCCAATCTCGCGTGGCCTGCTGGAAATAATCTTTTCTGGTACGTTTTTGCCAAGCTTAATTTGATGTAATATAAATCAATTAGATAACTATATTTTGTTGTTTCTTTATTTTGGCAGTGAGAGTGTTTATGAGATTTCAAAGATCATGATGAATCTGGATCAGACAGTATTGAGAATGGCGTTCCAAAACTATGGTGTTGATAAGTACTATGATTCTCAAATTAGATCAACCGACTATGTTACTGGATCCTCCAAGTACAAAGAATCTGAGAAGAATGAAAATTATGTGGGTCTTGTAATCCACACAGATAAGACATTTTCAACCATAATTCATCAGAATGATGTTAATGGATTAGAGATTCAAACAAAGGATGGCCAATGGATTCTTTATGAACCCTCTTCACATTCATCATTCCTGTATCTTGCAGCTGATGCATTCAAGGTGAGCACATATCAAACATTCACAAATTTTTATGGAAATTAGCTAAATTATTATAGTGCTCAGTTGATGTATGTTAATGTATTTTTTTCTGGTTTAGGCATGGAGCAATGGAAGAATTCATCCGTGTTGCCATCGAGTTACCATGAGTGTAAACAAGACGAGATTCTCACTGGGATTGTTCACGTTTCTCAAAGGAGTGACATATGTACCGGATGAGCTAATTGATGAGGAGCACCCATTGAGATACAAGCCATTTAGTCACAGAGAGTATCACAGATTATTCAAAGAACACGGAAAGAAGAAAATTCAATACTCTATTGAAGCTCTCTGTGGTGTTTGAGATACATCAATTGGATAAGATTATCTATGGTGGATAATGCTTTTGGAAAATAAGTTTTAAGGGGCCCAACAGGCGCAGCTGAATTTTGACTTTTCGGTAGTGGAATGCTATTTTTCCATAAATAGTCTTTTAATATAATGACAAATTACCAATGCCTTGTAAGCCAATTGATGGATTGAGTTACTTTGTTTTTAGTGTTTGATTCTATAAAATGTCTTATCTCAGTCAAGGTTTTTGAAACCGACCAGGGGTGTCACCCGATCAAGGGGTCAGGTGTATTATTTTAAAAATCGGACCAGAGGGTAAACCGCTCTAATGGTCGGGTCACGGTTCAATCGGTCCAACCGGTTGGACCATCGGTTGAACCGATGGTTTGACAGGTTTAAAATCTAACAAAAACACCCCAAATAATTACCATCAGACCCTAAAGGTTTGAAATCTAGCAAACACAACTCTGGTCAAATGCAAATCGACGATCGATTGGGAAAGCAGCGGCGACACACCAAGGAGGGTAGATCGGATGATGGGGAGGGCGAATCGACAGCTAGCAAGCAGAGGCATTGTCGGAAAATGGCAGATCGGTGGTAAAGTCACTGGTCGTAGTTGTTGTTTTTGGTGAGATGACTGGATCTTCATGAACGACGGCAAGGGAGCTTGGGAGAAGGTAGATCGGTGGCTGAGGAAGCCTGTCGATGCCGGAGAAGGCCAATCGACGCTGGGAAATGGAAGAAAAATCTCGCGGCGAAGGTGTACAACAAAACGCCATGCGGCGGCTGGAGATGAAGAGTGACAACGCCCGAGAAAGTCAGAACTCAGAAGGTGGTTTCCGACAATAAGGGAAGGTGGAAGGTCACCGAAAAAGGGGTGGTTTCCGATTTGCATTTGGCCAGAGGGTGTGTTTGCTAGATTTGAAACCTTCAGGGACTGATGGTAATAATCAGGGGTGTGTTTGTTATATTTTAAACTTCAAATAGTTAAAAAGAGTGAACCGACCTGGAGAAGGCCCCGGGTCCCGGTCCAACCGATTAAACCGACGTTCTAATCGGTGATATAGAAAGTTTGAAATCTTGCAAACACTTTTTATAAATTAAATCAGTCCCACCAATTTTGAAATCTAGCAAACACACCCCTATGACAATTAGGGCTTTGATTTTTCCAACTGAATTCCAGCTAATTTTGGTAGCCAAAATTCAATTCGACATCACCACTTGAACCACCAGCCTTCAATCTATAAAACCCGTCTAACCTTGGCACTTGGTAGCCCCCCGTTCGTTGGCCGTGGCTTGTATATACCGTTGCGATTGGATTATTTTTTCGACCAAATTCTGATTGATTCCGACGTCCAAAATTCACTCCGACACCACCCCTTAAACCATCGACCTCTACTTTACAAAAGCCCTCTAACCTTGATACTTAGTAGCCTCTCGTTCGTCGACAGTCAAGTTAGGGATTTCGAGAATAGTTAAATTTTGTAACCTGACCCGGTGAAGCTCCTAGGTCTTAGTTCAATCAGTCGGGCCAGACTAGATTTTAAAACCTTGATCTCAGTACTAGAACAATTATGAATGCATTAATGAATCGAATTCATTCCAATCCGTTTTCATCGGATAAAGCCCTAATTAAATTAATTGTATAAATATGCTCGCTCTGAGAAGTGGGAACCAACAAACTACATCTAGCTGACTGAGTGATTTAATAGAGATTCTTGGGTGTATTACTTAAGAGGCTTGAATTTGATTCTCTCATCGGTTGTTAATAGAGATAGCCATTAGAACTCATATCCGACCAACAGTTTTAAGATTCTAGAAAATTAGTTGAAGTATATGTAAGCTAGTCTAGACACTCTCGGTTCTTAAAAAAAAAACCAACCCAACTCGACCACCAGTTCTCGGCATTTGTTTTGATGGACCCTTTTACGACTCTGGTAAGCCACGAAAATTAAGGCCCACTAACGAAACTTTACTCCTTGAACATGGGTCACCCGACAAGGCCCAAGATAATGGAATTAGGATTTGATGGTAACGAGGATGGCACTAAAATTTAAGCAAATGAGATGAGTACTGAGTAGCTTGGCAGTATCTTGGAGCCTATAAATTACCCAATTCGTTCAGTTTTAAATATTAGATATTGCCTTCACTAGATAATAAATTAATAATGCCTACTTAGGTGGAAAATTGGTTTTGACCATTCAATAATTTGTTTTTAGTCAAATATTAGCTCTTCAAGACAATTTTGTATCCAAAAAGTTTGAAAACAACAATTACCCACAAACCATCAATTATATCCGTTAATTTAGTAAATTCAAGAACATTCAAAGGGTAATTGTGTTATTTCATCCTATATATATATATATATATATATATATATATATATATATATATAGCCTAACCTCTTCCTTCTTCTTTTCGATGGCGCACTTTAGCAAGCGTTGCCATCGGTGTTATGGCTATTTTTTCGGTCATTTCTCCACCCAAAACCACCTCCATCTACCTGACCCTCCCTCACTAAAAACCACCTAATTCCAACACCAATGCACTCATTAATCGTGAAATCTAGCCACCATTCTTCCTCGTGACTACCCCTATTTGAGGTTGGATTCCGATCGATATTCACACCGGAAATCCACCATTTCACCACCATTCGAATTCTCATTAACCTCTTCAAAACCCAACCTTCCATCTGCGACCCCCACTCGCCGTTTTCTATCCACCACACACTCTTTGACCGCCCTCCAATTGTATGACAGATCTTATTTTCAAAAAATTTAAAATTACCATCTTATCCTTTTTTAAACAGATTTTATTAACAGTTCTTAACAGTAAGGTGAAAACTATCTAACAAATCTTAACATTAGTGGGTAATTGTCATTTTTTAACGTTTTGGATATAAAATTGTCTTTAGGGCAAACTTCAAGTGGAAACGTGTCCTTCAGCCTGTTTTTATTCCCATAGACATCAAAGGATAAACTGCTATCCATCCAATAAAAAGCATTGAAACATACAAATTACGGTGAAATTTTCTCTAATAATGCTAACAGGATTTGTTTCATAGTCGGGATTAGCCTTATTAATTATGATATTGTGACCTCGATTTTTTTCTTAAACCAAACATTCATCATGCAGGGATTGCTGGATCACTTATAACCATTATAGTTTCTTAACAAGGTTAACTTGATTAATATCGATTGGGTGCAGCTGGATCTATATACACGGCATCGATCTCTGTATATCATTTTATTAAAATAAATAACTTCATCAATTAAGAAAATTTTTCTGTTGAGTAGCATAAACTATTTAATAATTAATCTGATATCTTTGCGGCCGGCCGTGGAATTTACAGCACTTTAATCTTAGCCTCTCGTCTTAGGGATAGTGATGGTTTTAATTTTCAAATATCAGTAGGAAAAGCCAAAAGCAGGTGTTACATCATTTCTGTGTATCCGTTCCATTCAACATTTTTTCTGGACATAAATTAATGTTACCACGAGATTCATTATTCATACGTCCATTCTAGTGAATTGACATTATAATTTAGACTAAACGACTTTTTTGATGGACTTTCACAACCACCAGCTTTTAAAATAACATTTTACTAATTTAAATTTATAACCCATTTTTTATTCTGACATGTTACAACCCTACACTGTCATCATTTTTTTTATCGATCATCTTCACTAAAACCCCTTAAATCCTATTCTTATCGACTTTATTAATCATTGGCAATTGAACGATTAAGATTTATACAACCACCCCTCTAAAGTCAAATTATGATAAATCTCACCTATTAAAATTTAACATTTTATCACCAAAACACTCATATGCCTCTCCTTTTCCAAAACCTCAATTGTCTAGATCAAGTTTATTTTATATTTATCGTCATAATATAAATTTTATAATAAAATTATATTTTAAAATTCTATAATTAAGAAAGTATTATTAAATTATTATTTAGGCAGGAAAAAGTCTTAACTCTATAATTTAATTAAACACGTTTTAGTAGTAGGATATTAATTACCGTATGGGGACTAAGTCCCTGTGTTGATACACCAAGATTTGATTGATTAACTAAGAATAGAAAATGACAAGTCTGATTAAAAAAAAACCGTAAAAGCCAAAACAAACGTTTTCATTTCAACCTAACAAATTAATAATGCAAAAACTTGTTATAGATTTCTCGTCAAGGGAAGACTTGAGGCCAGGTACAGAAATTGGATATATAAGGCATGGAGCAATGGCAGAGTACGTTCATGCTGTCATCGAGTCATTATGAATGGAAACAAGACCACAATTTCGTTGGTGTCCACTACATTTCACAAAGGGCCGGCGCTGAGTGTTCCTGATGAGCTAGTTGATGAGGAACACCCTTTGCTATACAAGCCATTTAATCACCTTGAATATCGTAAAGTGCATATAGAATTAGGCTTGAAGAAAATTGGGTACTCTATTGAAGCTCACTGTGGTGTCTAATAGACCACTTTTCGTCCTATATAATCTTTCTGGATATATTTGCTATTTACTTGATAAGTGTCACATCCCTAAAGTCACTGTTTTGCCTTTTATTTACAGTATATAATATTGAATTATGTATGGAACATGGCGTGAATAAAATTGAGCCTAATTGCGTGAAGCATTGAATCCAAATATTAAAAATCGCGTGGTGGAAAAATTCGTTTTGAAACAAGAGAAAATAATCATGTTTGCCCAATAATGTCAACTTATTCATATAATATTTTTGTTGCCATGGACAAAGGAAAGAATATACTGCTATTCTTCTAGTACAAAGCATTGAAAAAGGTTACAGATACCTCTATCAATCTCTATAAATTAACTTAATTTGTAGCTTGGGAAGGAAAAAGAGAAACCATGGATTCCCCAAAACTTCCTGTTGTAGATTTGTCTGCTGAAGACTTGAGGCCTGGTACAGAAATTTGGATCTCAACATCAAAACAAGTATGCCATGCTCTTGAAGAGTATGGCTGCTTCTTGATCAAATCCAACCAAGTTTCTCTAGATCTTCACAACGCAATCTACACAGCAGCACTTCAGGATTTGTTTAATCTTCCTAAAGAAATCAAACAGCTAATCAAATCTTCTTCCGAACAACCTTACCGTGATGTTTTCTCCAGCAGTCCTAATCATGAAGGTCTTGCTATGGGTGATATAGTCAGTACTTCAGAAGCTATTCACCAGTTCTGCAATCTCGCGTGGCCTGGTGGAAATAATCATTTCTGGTACGTTTTTGCCTAGCTTAATTTGATGTAATATAAATCAATTAGATAACTATATTTTGTTGTTTCTTTATTTCGGCAGTAAGAATGTTAATGAGATTTCAAAGATCATGATGAATCTGGATCAGACAGTATTGAGAATGGTGTTCCAAAACTATGGTGTTGATAAGTACTATGATTCTCAAATTAGATCAACCGACTATGTTACTGGGTCCTCCAAGTACAAAGAATCTGAGAAGAATGAAAATTATGTGGGTCTTGTAATCCACACAGATAAGACATTTTCAACCATAATTCATCAGAATGATGTTAATGGGTTAGAGATTCAAACAAAGGATGGCCAATGGATTCTTTATGAACCCTCTTCACATTCATCATTCCTGTATCTTGCATCTGATGCATTCAAGGTGAGCACATATCAAACATTCACAATTTTTTATGGAAATTAGCTAAATTATTATAGTGCTCAGTTAATGTATGTTAATTTATTTTTTCTGGTTTAGGCATGGAGCAATGGAAGAATTCATCCGTGTTGCCATCGAGTTACCATGAGTGTAAACAAGACGAGAATCTCACTGGGATTGTTCACGTTTCTCAATGGAGTGACACATGTACCGGATGAGCTAATTGATGAGGAGCACCCTTTGAGATACAAGCCATTTAGTCACAGAGAGTATTACAGATTAATCAAAGAACACGGAAAGAAGAAAATTCAATACTCCATTGAAGCTCTCTGCGGTGTTTGAGATTATATCAATTCGAAAAGATTATCTTTGGTGGATGGTGCTTTTGGAAAATAAGTTTAAGGGGCCCAACAGGCGCAGCTTAATTTTCACTTTTCGGTAGTGGAATGCTATTTTTCCACAAATAGTCTTTTAATATAATGACAAATTACCAATGCCATGTAAGCCAATTGATGGATTGAGTTACTTTGTTTTCTGATTATTAGTTAACAATTATAGTGTTTGATTCTATAAAATGTCTTATCTCAGTCCTGGTTTTGAAACCAGGGGTGTCACCCGACCAAGGGGCCAGGAGTGGGGTTGACCGGTCCAACTAGTTAAACCAACGTTATGAGGGGTGATCCAAAAAGTTTGAAATTTTTCAAACACTCCTTATAAACTATGGCAGTCCCACCAATTTTGAAATATAGCAAACACACCCCTATGATAGTTAGGGCTTTGATTTTTTCGGCTGAATTCCAGCTAATTCTGCGGCCAAAATTCAATCGGACTTCACCACTTGAACCACCAGCCTCCAATCTTCAAAACCCGTCTAACCTTGGCACTTGGTAGCCCCTATTTGTTGATTGTGACTCGCATATACCGTCACGATTATATTATTTTTTCGACCAAATTCTGACTGATTCCGACGTCCAAAATTCACTCCAACACCACCCCTGAAACCATCGACCTCTACTCTATAAAAGCCCTCTAACCTTGATACTTAGTAGCCTCTCATTCGTTAACGGTCAGGTTAGGGATTTCGGGAATATTTGAATTTTGTAACTCGGCCCAGTGAAGCTCCAAGTCCTAGTTCAACCAGCAATGCCAAGCTGGATTTTAAAACCTTGATCTCAATACTGGAACAATTATGAATGCATTGATGAATCAAATTCATTCCAATCCGTTTTCATCAGATAAAGCCCTAATTAAATTAATTGTATAAATATGCTCGCTCTGAGAAGTGGGAACCAACAAACTACCTTTAGGTAACCAAGTGATTTGATAGAGATTCTTGAGTGTATTACTCAAGAGGTCTTGAATTTGATTCCCTCTTCGGTTGTTAATAAGGATAGCCACTAGAACTCATACCCGACCAATAGTTTCAAGATCCTAAAAGATTAATTGAGGTGTGCGTAAACTAGTTTGGATGCCCTCGGTCATTAAAAAAAGAACCAACCCAACTCGACCACCAATTCTCGGCATTTGTTTTGATGGACCCTTTTACAACTCTGGTAAGTCACGAACGATTAAGGCCCAGTAACGAAACTTTATTCCTTCAACATGGGTCACCCGACAAGGCCCAAGATAATGGAATCAGGATTTGAGGTGCCACTAAAATTTATGACATACAACTTGCTCTGGAATTTGGATGATTAATAATTTAATAATTAATATATGGCTTGTATTAATTTGCTTGGAGCCTAAGGGAAAATCCTTGCTGACAAAGAAAGAATATCTAGACATGGCCCCCTTGTTAACTTATTTATATAACACAAAGGATATATTAATTGCTTCAAATTACCTCTATCAGTCCATAAATTTCCAGCTGCAGAAGGAAATGGATTCCCCAAAACTTCATGTTGTGGATTTATCAAGTGAAGAGTTGAGGCCTGGTACAGAAACTTGGATCTCAACATCCAAACAAGTATGCCATGCTCTTGAAGAGTATGGCTACTTCGTTCTCAAATGCAACCAAGTTTCTTTAGATCTTTACAACGCAATCTACACAGCAGTACTCCAGGATTTGTTTGACCTCCCTACAGAAATCAAACAGCTCATCACACCTACTTCCGAGCAACCTTTTCTTCATCGGTTCTCCGTTAATTCCAATCATGAAGGTCTTTCTTTGGATGATTCAACAAGTTTAGAAGCCACTCGCAAGTTCACTAATCTCATGTGGCCTGCTGGAAATGATCATTTCTGGTACGTTTTCGCTTAACTTAGTAAGCATATGCGCATGTGCCTTAGTTTGCTGTAACTTTGTTGTTTTTCTGGTTTTGGCAGCCGAAGTGTTAATGAGATTTCAAAGATAATGATGAATTTAATCAGACAGTAATGAAAATGGTGTTCCAAAACTATGGTGTGGACAAATATTATGATTCTCATGTTGGATCAACACAATATGTCACCGGATGCTCCAAGTATAAGAAACCTGAGAAGCATGAAGACTATTTGGGTTTTACGATTCATACAGATGGATCCTTTTCAACTATACTTCATCAGAACGAAGTTAATGGATTGGAGATTCAAACAAAGGATGGCCAATGGGTTCTCTATGAACCCTCCTCCCATTCATCGTTCATCTACCTTGCAGCTGATGCATTTAAGGTGAGCATTCAAACTTAATTTATTTATATTGTGATAGATATTATTATAGATTCAAGTGATGTATCTGTGATCTTTTGCCTGGAATAGGCATGGAGCAATGGAAGAATTCATCCCTGTTGCCATCGAGTTATGATGAGTGGAAACAAGGCAAGATTCTCAGTGGGATTATTCACGTTTGACAAAGGAGTGATACATGTACCGGATGAACTAATTGATGAGGAACACCCTTTGCGATACAAGCCATTTAATCACCTAGAATATCGTTCTGCTAAGAAAATTGACTATTCTATTGAAGCTCACTGTGGCGTTTCATCATAGTAAATGTCTCATGATTTGTTTCAATTGATCAATCTAAGTGTACTATTCGACTTTAATAAGTAAATAAATATATATACAGCTTGGATTTTTATCAACTAGTATGAGAACATATAATTAAATACAAATTATATAATATAATAAAATTGTGTTATGGATAAACGACATATTCCCACCCAAGGTTTGACGAAATCCTAAGTTGGTACCCTGGGTTATATTTATTCCAGATTCTCACCCTTAAAATAACAGTGTTAACAATTTTTAGGGTTTAGAGGGTGCAATTACCATAATGTCCTTAACCCTAAATTAATAAATTATGTTTTAACCCCTAAATTAGTAGAATTATAAAACTTACCATTTTATTTTCAAATTATGTCAAAAACACCCTCGATCACTACACACCCTCGTAAAAAACAGCCCGATCTGGGCTATTTCTGATAGCATCGAACCCCCTGGTCACCCCTATCACCTTCCCCGTAGTTCGTCGTCCAAAACCCCTCTGGTTCCCGACTCATTGGCACCTCCAATTGCCGGCACCGTTAGGCTTAGGGTTTCGATGTTCTTCGTTGGATACTCGCGACGAAAATCCAATTAGATACCACCACTGCAACCATAGTCTCCAAATCTATAAAACCCTATGTCCACAACAACAGTTTCTTTGCCATTCGCAGGCCGAGAGTTCGTGTTCATCGACCGTTTTTTGTTGAAGTGGTGGATGACAAAAGGTGAGCTGTTGTGGCTAGGAAGGTTGTTGGAGAAGATGCAAAAAGTCAAATGGTGGTGATGGTTGGGGTTGTCGCCGTTCAAAACGGCCAAAAACTAGCAAAAACCAGTTGCATTTCGCTGCTGCCGTGGTCAGCGATCGGCAAGTGATGAGGGGTTGTGAAAGGTATGGTTTTGTAGAAGGGAGGATGAGGGTTTAAATGATGGTGACAAGAGTGATTTTGGGTGGAAGAATCGCTGAAAAAAGGGCAAAAAACGTTGGGGACGCCGTCTACTAAAATGCGCTAGAGGACGGTTAGAGGCGGCAATCTGCTAACGTGCACCAACCATGTAAAATGATCAATTTACCCTTTTACCGTTACATCAAACATTTTTTCGTCACTTTAAGGGTCAGAATCTAGAATAAATGTAACCTGAGATACCAACTTAAGATTTCATCAAACCTTAGGTCGAAATATGTCGTTTACTCTTGTGTTATTATTATATCAAAGTACAAATTGATTTTGGTGAAGGGCCCATATCGAACAATTTTTTTAGAGGTGTACTTAGTGCATAAAGTGACTTTACATGAGCTTTTACATGTGAATTTATTTAGTTCAAACAATAATGGTTACATAAATCATTACTTGAGTACTTTAGTTTCAAACTTCAAAAAGACTAAATCTAAATGAACCCAAATAGAAACAAAATTAGCCTCACCCCACTTGCTTTCAAAAACACTCTTTTTTTGAAATAAAACAGTCAGATTATTCCAGAGAGAGGTAAATAAAAGATAAATATGTACTAACATCAAACATTTTAAGGTGCAATAATGTTTTTGAAAATCTTGCTTTTTTTAATTCAATTAAAACACCCCTTAAACAAACATAATAATATCATTTCAAACTGGGTTTAATCCGATTTTTCATAGAAGTTTCTTAAATAGATATTTTCCCCTCAAATATTTGAAATAGTAATTTATTCTTTATTGTCAACGTTTCTTAGTATCTACATCGTCTAATAACCTATATTACTTTTTAGTGTGTTAAATTAAACAACAAAACACTAATAAAACATTTACGACAATAGGTTAATTGTAAATATACTCTTAATCTGTTGAAGTAAACAACAAAACAATAACAATAAGAGTTAAATTGTAAAGTTCACATAGACATATAAAATTGAATATCTCTTTCAAGTACAACGGTCCACTTGAATAAATAAATACAAAAATTGAAAATGCTCCCATATATTAGGGAGAAAATCCAATTATTTAAACTAAAGGGTATTTTGGTCTTTTAGCATATATGCTGATTAAGTGATGGAGCAAGACAACTAGTAGCGAGACTTTGATGATCAAATAAATATCCACTGAATGGCAACAACGGCCAAATCTCTAGTCGTAGATCTTTTTGGGCCATAATTAGGCTTTCATAATGGGTCTAATTCAAGAATATTTTTTTTTGGTATCAGGGGGTATCCTGACTAGCTTACGCGTATCTCAACTAGTCTCCTTAGACCCTGAAGTTAATGGTCAGGTAAGCTTCCAGTGGCTATTCCTTATTAGTAGTCGTGAGGATTCAAATTCAGATCCTCTTGAGTAATACACCTAAGAGTCCCAAGCAAACCATCAAACTACCTCCCAATAATATTTTTAATTAACCACCATGTGCAATTTGCACAACAGTATGCATTCAATCCAAATATTAAAATATTGTGTTCCTTGGGCAATAATGCCTAATGACTGAAAGAATATTTGTTTTTAATTGAAAACAATTAGTTTTTGGTCAGTGATATCATCTTAATTATTTAATACTTTTTTTTTCCATAGACAAGGGATATATAATATGTTTTTCATCCAATAAAAAAATTCCAAATTACCTCAATCAATCTCTATAAATTAACTTACTTTCTAGCCTGGGAGGAAAAAGAAAAAGCATGCAATCTCCAACACTTGCAAAACTTCCTATCATAGATTTATACGGTGAAGAGTTGAGGCCTGGTACAGAAACTTGGATCTCAACATCCAAATAAGTATGCCATGCTTTTGAAGAGTATGGCTGCTTCATTATCAACTGCAACCAACTTTCTTCAGATCTTCACAATACAATCTTCTCTTCACTACAGGATTTGTTTGACTTCCCAACAGAAACCAAACAGCTGATCGCAGCAACCTTTTGTTCATCGGTTCTCCACTAATTCCAATCTTTAAGGTCTTTCTTTGGATGATTCAACAAGTTTAGAAGCCACTCGCAAGTTCACTTATCTCATGTGGCCTGCTGGAAATGATCATTTCTGGTACGTTTTCGCCTAACTTAGTAAGCGTATGTGTGTGCCTTGATTTGGTGTAACTTTGTTGTTTTTAGGCTATTGGCAGCCAAAGTGTTAATTAGATTTCAAAGATAATGAGAATTTAGATCAGACAGTAATGAGAATGGTGTTCCAAAACTATGGTGTGGACAAGTATTATGATTCTGATGTTAGATCAACACAATATGTTACCGCGTGCTCCAAGTATTGGAAACCTGATGAGAAGGATGAAAACTATTTGGGTTTCCCAATTCATACAGATAAGTCATTTTCAGCTATAATTCATCAGAAGGATGTTAATGGATTGGAGATTCAAACAAAAGATGGCCAATGGTTTCTTTTTTAACCCTCCTCACATTCATCATTCCTGTATCTTGCAGGTGATCCATTCCAGGTGGGCATATACACTATTTATAGTTTTATACCAAACATTCTCTAATGGAACGTTCGAATTTGGATTGAAAAAACAAAATTTGGCTCATTTATTTTTGCTTTTCTGATTAGAATAGGCCTGGAGCAACAGCAGAATTCGTCCCTGTTGCCATCGAGTTATGATGAGACGAAAGAAGACAAGAATCTCGGTGGGATTATTCATGCTTCGCAAAGGAGTGATACATGTACCGGATGAGCGGTACAACTAGCGTCTAGTGAAAGAGAATATATATTTGAAGTTGTGCGGTACAACTAGCGTCTAGTGAAAGAGAATAAAATGGTTTACTACATCTTTGTTAAAATAATTGTGATACATATTATTGAAATCCCACGAAGAGAAGGAAAAAGTAAATAGAGATGAAATGGGAGAAATAATATAAGAACTATCCACTACTGGGTAACCGAGTGATCAGTTAGGATTCTTGTATATATTACTTAAAAAGTCTTAAATTTGATTCATCTCAACTGCTAATATGGGTGATCATTAGAAGTATACCTAGTCGTTAATTTTAAGGTCTCGAGAGATTAGTTAAGATGTGCGCAAACTGGCCCAAACACTCTCGGTCAATAAAAAAAATTAATAATATAAGAAATTTGTGTGAGAATTATCCTGCCAACAAAAAAAAAAAAAATAATATAAAATCTTTGTTCGAGAATTATCATTGAGTTATCAATTCATCGTCAAAATCCACATCCACACTATGTCAGAAACAATCCTTATGTTGGACAAGAAAGAGTGCAAATCATATCATTTAAGTATCTGTTTACCAAATTCACAAAAAGGGCGCTTGGCTGAGTTACATGTTTAAAAACTTACCTCAGCCAAAATCCTTTTCTGAAGATGTCACTAGAGAAGTTTTCTTATTGTGGGGTGAACTACTGAAGTTTTGAGCTTCTGACTCCTCAGGAATTGAGTAAGTTTCATTCTTCTTTATTCATCATAATTGGGAAGTTTTAATGTTAAATTAGATCATTTATGTTATTTTGATTGGGGTCTCTTGTAGGTTTTTGATTGATTTAATA
>CM047750.1:11317462-11456578 GCA_026225825.1 Pistacia integerrima
ATTAAAATAGATCTTTTATGAGAATTAAAATTGATTAATTATTAGGTTAAAAAAAAAAAATTAAAAAGCTTTCTAGGCTAAAATTACTTGAAAAAACATTTTAATATACAAAAATATAAAATAATATATATAATTTCAATGCTATAAATAAATTTAAAAAGAAATTAGGGAAGAAGCCACAATGTTTTTTCAATTTTATAATCACTTTTGAGATGTAAAGAAATAAATTTTAATGTGTTTATAATTTCCAAATAAGCTCTTTTGATTAATAAATAAACCCAAATAATTAATGGATTCACGTTTTGTTTAAGTTTGTATTTTTTGTGCTTTTTTTGTAATACAAAGGGTAATATTATATTGATAAACGAATTTTATAAATTTTTTTTATAAATTTAATATGAAAATTAATAATTAATTTCTGATTTATTAATTGTTACGTTGAATTTATAAAAAAAAAAATTGAAAAATTTGTTTACCAATCTATCTTTATCTTTATTGTAATATAAATGATAATAATGCATGCTTTTTTGTAACTGTGGTTAAATAACTACACTTTACTCTTGTTTACTCTTTAGGCACTATTAATTTAAAGTAGAGTAAGATGATTGTGAGAGAAACAAAATTCTTCTTCTCGGAACCTCTGTTCTTTCTTTTATAAGAAACAATAAATGTGATGTGATTTAAGATAAGGATTTTACGGCATAGAATAGATTAATACAGTTGATTTGATTGAAAGATTGGATTAATAGGGCAAATTTTCACCCTTGGTTGTTCTATCAGGAGTTAAAAAAGGAGTTAAAAAGGTCTTAAAACTTTATGGGGCGTTTGGTGGAAGGTTGCGGGATTACTGGTTAAGTGGTGTTATGTTATTTGATTGTTAAATAAAATAAGATTTTGATAATCTTTAAATACTAAAAATAATTATTATTTATAATATTAGAGGTAATCGATTACCAATGATCTTATATTACTTGATTATTATATTTGGTTGTTAAATAAAATAAGATTTTGGTAATCTTTAAATACTAAAAGTAGTTATTATTTATAATATTGGAGGTAATCTGATTATCTTTATTTTCTTAGGTATTGTAAGATTACTTGGATAATTTTTTTTTGTTACAATTCTATCACTTATTAATAAAATTTTAAAACAATAATACCCTTATTTTTAAATTTATTTACATGAATCTTGCTTTTATTATTTCATCCCAATTAATTAACTTTTGGGATAAAATTACCCTTGAAATCAAAACAAATTTCAGCTTATCCAAGCCACCACCCCCACCCACCTGCTGCCGCCTGCCGCCAGCCAAACCACCCTCGATCATCGCTGGAAGTCGTTGGAAGTCACCTGGAGTCGCCAAAAAGGGCCATATTGAGGCCTCCCGGTCACGGTGGGCTGCTCATGTGACTTTCGACGGTGGTTTGCGGTGGCGGCAGGCGGTGGCAAGGTGGTGGGGCTGAGTTTGTTATAAATTAAAGTTTTATATAAGCGGGGTGTTTTAGCTAAATTTGAAATATTAGGGGTTAAAAAAATTATTTAAAAATTAATAATAAAAATAATATTATATTAATATTTAAAAAGAAGGTAATTTAGTAATTTAAATAGCATACCAACCAAATTTATTTCTCCTAACCAAACATATTAATATAAAATACCTACTAATTTTTTCCAACTAACCAAACACATTTTCTTAAAGATTCTCAGTAATCTTCAAGGTAATATAAGATTCCAGTAATCTAACATTTCCAGAACCAAACGCACCCTAAAGGTTAGCCTGGTGGTTAAGAAGACTTGCTCATTTTATTAATTTTTTGGGTTCAAACCACTTTAAGGTTACCTATTACATTTATGACTTACTTGAAATATTAAATTTGTAAAGTGTTCAATGGGCTTTGAAGATTAGTTAAGTTACGTACAAGCTAACTCAGATGCCTCTGTTATATAAAAAAATGGTATGAAATTAAATATGATGTGATTTAAGATATCTACTTAATCCCAATAATTCAAGTGATATCCAACATATATAAACTTGTTATGTCTAAGAAGAATGAGAATAAGTTAGAGGATTAAATAATAGTTGATGAATTGATAAATGAGGTAAATATAGCTTAAAGGAGTTTACTAATGAAATGAAAATATATAGAAGGATGAATTGATAAACAAGGTTTGATTGACTAATAGTTCTTTAATAAACAGAAAGATGTTTGATTGTTAATTGGGAGAGATGAAGATGTGGGTAAAAAAATCACTTCGGCCTCATTCGGATTGAGAGATTTTAAATAAATGATTTCGTTAAATTCATGGATTTTGTAAAATCCTTTGTTTGCTTTTTTTTTTTTTTTAAAAAAAGTTGAAATCCACGAATTTTGAAAAATCCACCACCCTGCAGAATCCTTCATTTTTAAGGGTTTTAATATCCCACCTGGTAGGTGGGATTTTGCCAGATCCATCAGTTTTGATAAAATGAGAGATTTTGTTAATATTTTAATTTTTCAAAATTATTATTGTTAATAATTTAATATCCCAATAATTACCTTTTACCCTAGTTAAAAGAAATATATTTGTCGTTCTCTTTTTTTGAATTCTTCACCTTTATATCACCAGTATCTTCAGAACACACTAAAGAAATAATCTACCTGTGAATTTTCATTCTTTTGATTAATAATTTTCAATTTCTTATTTGCAAAATGTTTTATTATTATTTCAATTTCTCATAGTGATTCTTTTTGTTATTTGGTTAAGAACTTATTAGTAGTGACTTTTTATTTTTCATGAAATATAAAATCAACAAAGCCATTGCAAATAGCCCTCAAGCTTGTCATATATATAAGTTCTTTTACAAAGCAATGGGTCTCACAATATATAGATTGGGGACAAACTTTGGTTCTATGTTACAATTTCGCCTATGAGCTTTCTTGTTATAAGTTCTTCTATATAGATATTGTTATGTTATATGTTTTAATATGAAATTATTCAACTATTGAAGTTACCATGAATAAAGATAGTTGATAATATATTATAGTAACTTGGAATTCTCTCTCTCTCTCTCTCTCTCTCTCTCTCTCTCTCTCTCTTTTTTTTTTTTTTTTTTTTACCAAATCACTAAAAATCATTTATTATAATTAGATTTTTCTATCAAACATAATTTAACTTGTACTTATTTAGATGGAAGTTGAATTTTTGTTTGTTTTGCATATTGAGGGTAAAGTTGAAAATTATTTATCAAATCCATAGATTGTATTCATCTAACCAAACATGAGTGCATGAAAATTTGAATTAACAATCCATGGATTTTATATTTAAACCAAATAATGGAATTTATCAAATATATGGATTTTGAATCCATGGATTGTACAAAATCCATAGATTTTAAAACCTCTAAATCCGAACGAGGCATAACATTCACTTCTTTTAATTCAATTCAGTTGTTGGCCCAATTTTCAACATCACCCTATTTCCAGTGGGTTAAATGTTTATAAATTAAAATATGGACAAATATAATAAATCACAAAACTTTCACGTATCAAATACTTTAACTATTGAATAATATTCTATATGTATGTGATGTTGAAATGTAGTAATTAATGTAATATTATATAATATAACATTAAATTATTGTAATGAAAATTTTAGAATATCACTAAAAGTATTTAATATTACTCATAATTACATGAAATCTATATAATTATTTGCTATACATTCCAATAAGATCATGTTTTAAAATATGTCACAGTGCTTAATATATAAAAATAATCCAAGGTTATTTCTATGGAATAAAAAACAAATGGCCTGTTTGTTATACTTTTTAAAAATGGTATTCTGAAAAAGTGTTTTAAGTTGAGTTGAGTTGAATCAAATCGAATTAGATTTGAATATGAAAATGTGTTTGGTAAAATATCTGAAAATTATATCAGAATTAGATAAAATGTTGCATAATTATTTGGTACATTTTTTAAAAAAGGTTTTTAAGACAGAATAATTATTTGGTACATTTTGTGAAAATATTTATACTATTTTTAACCCCCTATATTTATTAATTTAGCTAAATACCCCACAATAAAAGTTTAAAAATTAACTAAAGTACCCCAGTAACGTAAGAGGACAGCCAACCATAGGCCACCACCATCGTACGGCAACTGGCAGTTGCTAGAACGATGCACGATCGATTGAATCTAATCGATCGTGTGTCGATATAGTCGTTTTTGGCTAGATCTACGGCTAGAATATGGCTGTTGACGTTTTGCCCATCGTTAATGGCCAGATCTCGACTAGAATCTGGCCATCAACAACTAGATGTTTGGCCATCAACAGCTAGATGTCTGGCCATAGTTCTGGTTGTTTCTGGCAAGATTGGTGCACGACCAGCCAGATTTGGCCGGTTATGTGCTGTTTCGGCCATGTCGGTCGGTGGTAGTTGACAGCGGTGGTCTTGGGTGGATTAATTTTCAGATTGGAAGGAGACAAAAATGAGGAGGAGAGAGAAAAAATGTTTTCAGTTAAATAGAGTTAGATAATCTGAAAACAGGTCCCACCCTCTTTTTATTTTTAAACAAAAAATCTTATTTGAGTTGGATTAACTTATAAGTAAACAAACACATATTCTGTTTTTTAATCCAAATAAGATAACAGAATAATGATTTAGAATACTGCAACAAATAGGGGCAAAAGATTTCCCTTGATCAACCTTCTAACATCATGATGGTGATGCAAACTTATGGCATAGTTAATATAAAGAAGTCTAGAGTTATGGAGAATTCTTCCATCAGTTTTAATATAAAGAAGGCATTTTCTAAGATCTTTAACATATTCATTGTTCAAATTTTTGCATGATAAAACAAAGTTTATACCTTCAGGCTTCGGTGTCTGGAAGACAACAATCTCATACATGAAAAAAACAACCAAAAAAGAAGCAACTTTAATGTATGTTTACAATAACTGTGTCTGTTATTAACGTAGAAAGAACTTGATGCTATTCATCGTTGTCTTCATCATCTTCTCGCCCATTTGTGGCATTCCTGTTGACACCGGAGGCAAGTTCAGCTTCGATGGACTTGGAATGTATCTTCTCATATACTCTAGACCGTATATGAGACCGGGGGGGAGAATCTTATAATAAACTAATTTCGTTAGAAATTAAATATAATGAATAGGTGCATTATCTAATTAACTCTTAAGTGTAACAGGCCTTGTTCCATTAATTCTGGGTTATTTTCGTAAAAGCCTAAAATTAAACTTTTTAATTAAATACTCTATTAAGAAAGTTTTAATAATTTAATCTTGATTAATTTTACATTAAAACTCTATCCATATGACAATTAATAATTTACATGTGTATCCTTATAGAATATAAATAATTGGAATTGGCTACCATTTTACCCTCAAATTGCATTTTAATCCGTTGAGATCGTTTTTCATCTAATGGATAAAGAAAATTGTCACAATTTATACAAATATAAACATAATCTCAATTTGATGAATCTAATCATTAAATACTTGGTCAAGATTATTATTTAAGTCCTTGAAAAAAATTTAAGGTGATATTTTTATTTCATTTAGAAGTCATGAATTTCATATCTGAGGATTATAGTTCACATTGCTTATAAGTACTCTTGCCTAACTAGCTAGTATATATATATATTTGGTATCCAGGATGTCCAGACTAACATGCTCCACCTCAACTAATCTCCCGAAGCTTTGAAGTTAACGATCAGATGGCTATATTCATATGGTTCCACCTTTTATTCTAATAAAAAGAAAACATATTATTAACAAGAGTTATTCTATCCACTTATGATTTAGATAGACATGGCCTTAATAGTCAAAGTGTGAATTTAATATTCAATTAAGGTATTTACATTAAATATTAATTATCTGGCCTACTCAATGTATTCCAAATCCAAATACACTAGTGTTTTGCCCTAGAGAACTATGTCTCTCATATATGACTTACTCATGTAAATAATTTTTTATATTGATAAAGTTTAGGAGCCTTAATATATTGTATAGTTTATCACGAAGAAAACTGTTTTATCCATTATTTCAATATTTATCATCAAAAAACATTTTCTATCCAGAAAATATTCCTAACATGATGATATCCCCAAACTTGGAGTAAAAATCGAAACTGGGATCCACAAACTCATTTTTGTCAGCGAATTAAGGATTCAGAATAATAGATCGTATGTAATCACATACATGAGGGAGAAGCCTGACCACTGCAATTCCAGTAAAATCTATTTGCCACAAATGATTACCAATAACTTGAGGGAGCAAGAAAAAAAAAAAAAAAATCCTAGAACAAGACCCACATGCTACTCAAGTTCAGTTTCCCACTCTGGGTGTTCGTGGGAACTACCACTCGAATATTTAAAATTCTCTGGTGTCTCGTGAGTTTTTATAGAATGAATAATCAGAATAAGTATATACCCAATCACATGTATAGCTGAGTTAGTAAGAAGCACCGACTTGTCACTCAAGACATGGTGTGGTTCAAGAGGAGTGCGTGAGGTAATCTTTTGAATGAGCCTTAGAATTAGTAGAAATGATGCCATTAGTGTTAGAATTATTTATAATTCTTATAAAGTGGTCCATGTGAATTAAATATAATATAAGGTTTAGTAATAATTAATTTAATTAAAGGGCATATTGGTCTTTAACCTTTGATGGAAAGTTTGCATCCGTTAATAAAATAACTGATGTTTGCAGTTAATTAAATAACTGCAATATAAAAGGTGGGTCCACTCTCTATTCTCAAGATATGCTAAAAAATTTTCTCTGTCGATCAAGAGAGTTTGCGATTAGAGAAGAGAAGAAAGGGAGAGAAACGCTGCCTATTTTTGATTCAATCAAGATTCAAGTTTTAATTTTCAAACTATAGAATCAGGTATGTATTTCTTTTATATATATGTGAAAGTTCATCAAGTTTCAAGATCCTATAACTTTATATTTGTGCAACTTAGGGCATAGAAACATGAATTGATTATTGATTCTTTGCTTATGATGAGTTTACTTTTAAGTTTACATGTGGTATAGAGCCAGGTTTCAGGTTTAGAGACAGATGAATTTCCATTAAGTTATTTTTAGGGTTCTTATGGGATGTAGAAATTAATTGGGTTTTTGGAAATTGTGAAATAGGAATGGTTTGGGTAAAATAGATTTAAGAAAGTGGTTTGGGTTTAGAAATTAACAAATTGGAAGGCTGGAAAATTATTCTGAAATGCAAATTTTCAGAATCCAGAACCTTTTTTCAATAAAAAGAAAAAAAAATTCTCCAGAAATTCGGAATATGAAGTTTACCTAATTTTTCCAGAAATTGGGGTCAATAATTGACCCATAAAATATTGACCCAACCCAATGATTAAAGCCTTATTAAGTGAGCCCAATTTTCAAATCCATTAAGAATAACCAATAAAGAAGCCCAAACCTTTTTGGTCAAACGGGTCAATCCAAATAGGTTAAAATGGGCTGACTCGACGAAAAATGGGTCAAATCGACCTGATTTCCGAAAAGGGTGATCTGGACCTGTCAACGGGTTAAACCGGTTTAGATCGTTGACTGAACCGGTTCATGGTTAAAGTTAACGGTCAACTGTTAAATCTAACGGTCAACCGTTAAAGTTAACGACCAATGGTTAAAGTTAACGGTCAACCGTCAAAGTTAACGGTGACAATCAAAATTAACAATGAGGGTCGAATCAATCGAATTTTGTCCTTAATGTTCGTTTAGGCACGTGAAATGTGTATAAGTTTTTAAAGTATAATTTTTTTTAGAGAAAGAGTTTGATAACTATATTATGTATAATTTGTTAGTCACCAAAGTGGCCAAATTAAAATGATTATGCCATAAATATCAAACTAAATAAGATTCAATTACTCATGATTATTAGATGCTTTAATGAGATGACATAATGTATTGGACATGAGTAATTTGAAGTTTATATGTTATAGGATAGTTAAGGATCGCCCAAAGGTGGATTAGTTAATCCTATAATTATGAACATAATAGTGGTTAATTAATGTACTTGATTAGGTGTGTTTAGTATGTCCAAAGATAACAAACATGTCTAACTAAAGTACATTTAATTACCAATTAAGAAAACTTATAAAAGATTGCATCAATTAAGTTTAATTATCGTATACTGGTATTTCTCCCAAAGGAGATTTTCAATATATATTTATGTTTTAATGATAATAAATTTTAATATCTGAATCTGAAATTATGTATAAGGTATAAAACTCAAAGCATTAATGTGTAAGCATAATTTTTGTTTTTGCAGCATCTGCTCTTTATGCCTCATCTATTATTAAGTTTAATGAGTTCAATTATAATGAATGGAGTGAACAAGTCGAGTATCACTTGGGTGTTCAAAATCTCGACCTTGCACTCATGACAGAGAAACCAACTGATCTCACTGAGAACAACACTGATGAAGAAAGGTCTTTCCATAAGGAATGGGAGAGATCGAATAGATTGAGCCTAAAATATTTACAGATGACAGTGGCGAGTGAAATCAAGACCTCACTTCTTACCACAGAATATGCTAGGGAATTTATGAGATTAGCCAAAGAGACTTCTCGCCTAAGGTCGCGACAAGTCCTGCAGACGGGGGCATTAATGAGTAGGCTGACCACCATGAAATATGATGGTTCTCGTAGCATGTATGAACATGTGACTGAGATGTCAAATATAGCAGCAAGAATTAGAAACATAGGAATGTCTGTGGACGAAAGTTTCCTTGTTAAGTTTGTCATTAACTCTTTACCTCCTCAGTTTAATCTATTTCAAATTAATTATAACACAATTAAAGATAAATGGAATATGATTGAGCTTCAAACTAAGTTAGTTCAAGAGGAGGAAAGATTGAAGAAACAAGGAGTTCATTTTGTTAATCTTGTGGGCTCGTCTGGAGTTAAGAACTAATCCAACAAGAAGTATGGAAATCGCAAAAGGCCACTAAAGATTAATGAGTCTTCTACCCAAGTCCATAAGAAGGATAAGACTAAAGAAAAATATCATTTCTGTAAGAAAGTTGGACACTATATGAGGGATTGCCTGAAACGTAAGGCATGGTTCGAAAAGAAAGGTAAGCCTAGTGCTTTTGTATGTTTTGAATAATATTTATCGGAAGTTCCTTATAATACTTGGTGGATTGATTCTGGATGTACCACTCATATCTCTAATACTTTGCAGGGATTCCTTATGACCTAGATCATAAACGACAATGAAAGATTTGTGTACATGGGGAATCGAGTCAAAGCACGAGTTGAAGCCATTGAAACCTATCGTTTAATTTTAAATACTGGACATCATTTAGATTTGTTTAATACTCTTTATGTACCAGAGTTATCCCGTAATTTTATCTAAACTTGATTTAGAAGGATATTCTTTTAAGTTCGGGAATGGATGTTTCAGTTTATTTAAATATAATTGTTTAATTGGTTCTGGTGTGCTTTGTGATGGATTCTTTTAAGTTCGGGAATGGATGTTTCAGTTTATTTAAATATAATTGTTTAATTGGTTCTGGTGTGCTTTGTGATGGATTGTACAAATTACATCTTGATAGTTTGTTTGCTGAGACATTATTGACCCTACATCATATTATAAGAGCAAAATGTGCTTCTGTGGATGAGAAATCTGCTTATTTATGGCATAAGCGTTTAGGCCATATATCAAGAGAAATGATGCAAAGATTAGTAAATGATGAAGTTTTACCTGATTTGGACTTTACTGATCTTGGTGTCTGTGTGGATTGTATCAAAGGAAAACAAACCACATCCACAATTAAGAAAGCAGCCACAAGAAGCACAGAACTCCTTGAATTAATACATACCGATATATGTGGTCCTTTTGATGTACCTTCTTTTAGTGGGGAAAGATATTTCATCACTTTTATAGATGATCTTTCACGTTATGGATATATCTATTTATCACATGAAAAATCTCAATTTGTTAATATCCTAGAGGTATTCATTAATGAAGTTGAGAGACAATTAGATAGAAAGATGAAAGTAGTACGATCAGATAGAGGTGGTGAATATTATGGTAAATACAATGAATCTGGACAATGTCCAGGTCCATTTGCTAAATTTCTGGAAAGTCGAGGCATATGTACCCAATACACAATGCCAGGAACATCGCAACAGAATGGTATTGCAGAAAGGCGTAACTGAACGTTAATGGATATGGTTAGGAGTATGTTAAGTCATTCCTCATTACCCTCATCATTGTGGATATATACATTAAAGACTGCTGTATATTTATTAAATAGGGTTCCTAGAAAGGCAATTCCAAAGACTCATTTTGAACTGTGGACAGGAGGCACCTGCATGTTTGGGGTTGCCCAGCAGAAGTCAAGATTTATAATCCACATGAAAAGAAACTAGACTCAAGAACGACCAGTGGTTTTTTCATTGGTTATCTAGAAAAATCTAAAGGGTATCGTTTTTACTATCCTAGCCATAGTACGAGAATAGTTAAGACTGGAAATGCAAGGTTTATTGAGAATGGTGAAACCAGTGGGAGTGTTGAACCACGTAAAGTGGATATTCAAGAATTCAGGGTACAGGTCCCTATGCCTATGACTTCTACTGAGGTTCCTATAGTTGTTAGACGTTCTGATAACAATCAAGAACAACAAATAATTGAGTAAACACTACCTGATAATTTAGTAATCAATGAACCTATGATTGGTGAGCCACATGAAGTAGTAAATGAACCACAAGAAATGACATTAAGAAGATCTCAAAGACAAAGGAGATCTGCAATTTCTAATGATTATATAGTTTATCTACAAGAGTCTGAAATTGAATTAGGAATGAAAGAAAATCCAGTTTCGTTTTCACAAGCCCTTAAAAGTGATAATTCTGTAAAATGGTTAGACGCCATGAAAGAAGAGTTAAAATCAATGGAATACAATGAAGTTTGAGATCTAGTAGTATTGCCTGAAGGTTGTAGAACAGTCGGGTGTCAATGGGTCTTTAAGACCAAGCGTGAATCTAATGGCAATATTGAACGGTACAAGGCTAGACTTGTTGCCAAAAGTTTTACTTAGAAAGATGGTGTTGATTACAACGAGACTTTTTTGCTAGTTTCCTCAAAGGACTCGTTTAGAATTATTATGGCAATGATAACTCATTATGATCTAGAGCTTCATTAAATAGATGTGAAAACTGCCTTTCTGAATGGGGATTTAGAAGAAAAAGTGTACATGGAACAACCTGATGGTTTTCCAATTGAAGGGAAGGAACACATGGTGTGTAAATTAAAGAAATCTATATACGGATTAAAACAAGCTTCTAGACAGTGGTACCTCAAGTTCAATGATACCATTACTACTTTCGGATTTAAGAAAAACACTGTTGATCGGTGTATATATCTGAAGGTCAATGGGAACGCATTTTTAATTTTAGTCCTGTATGTTGATGACATTTTGCTTGCTGCTAATGATCTTGGCATGATGTATGAAACCAAGAAGTTTCTCTCTAAGAACTTTGAGATGAAGGATATGGGCGAGACATCCTATGTGATTGGAATTGAAATTATCCGTGATAGATCATAAGGATTGTTGGGATTGTCTCAAAAAGCTTATATCAACAAAGTTCTGGAGAGATACAAAATGGATAAGAGCTCTGCGAGTCCAGTTCCAATTCAGAAAGGTGATAAGTTGAGCCTTAAGCAATGCCCACAGATTGAATTAGAACGTAAGCAAATGGAGCATATTCCTTATGCATTAGTTGTCGGAAGTTTAATGTATGCTCAAACATGTACCATACCTGACATTAGTTTTACGGTCGATTTGCTGGGTAGATATCAAAGTAATCCTGGAATGGATCATTGGCGAGCTGCAAAGAAAGTGTTAAGATATTTACAAGGGACGAAAGATCATATGCTTACTTATAAGAGATCTGATTATCTTGAGGTAGTTGGATATTCAGATTCAGATTTCGCTGGTTGTTTAGACACCAGGAAATCCACTTTTGGCTACGTATTTATGTTAGTTGGTGGAGCAGTTTCATGGAAAAGTGCAAAACAGTCTATCATTGCTGCTTCCACTGTGGAGGCTGAGTTTGTGGCATGCTTTGAGGCCACAGTTCAGGGATTATGGCTGCGGAATTTTATTTCAGGACTTGGGATTGTCGATAGTATTGCCAAGCCGCTGAAAATTTATTGTGATAATGCCGCAACAATCTTCTTTTCTAAAAACGACAAATATTCAAAAGGTGCTAAACATATGAAATTAAAATACTTTGCCGTTAAAGAAGAAGTTCAGAAACATAGAGTGACTATTGAGCATATTAGCACCAATTTTATGATAGAGAATCCATTGACTAAAGGGCTATCACCTAATACCTTTAATGAGCACGTTGAAAGGATGGGTATTATTGCCCGTCATGATTGATTTATAATGTATTATATATGTTCTTCACATTATGTTGTTTTTATGTACATAAAGCTCTTTATGTTTAGTCACTCTGAGCTCTTGATGTATTGTTTCTGATTGATATAAGTTATTCAGTTGTATGTTTCTTTATATTATGTTGTTTTGTATACATGAATGATAAAGATGACAGAATTTGTCCTTGATAAGGGCATTATTGTTGGACCATTAAGAATTATTATAGATTGTTCTGAGTATAGAATTTGTAAAGTGATACATGGAAGGGAATATGTTGATTTAATAATATATGACCGCCATGATCCTTATAGGTTCCTACTTTATAATGTTTTTATCTTGACCATTTAAGATATGACCTTTAATTAATTATTATTGTGTATACATTATGTTTAATTACTAAGCTGTAAAGTTTTATTTTTTTGACACATGGACCAAGTGGGAGAATGTTAGATTTATTTATAATTCTTATAAAGTGGTCCATGTGAATTAAATATAATATAAGGTTTAGTAATAAAATAACTGATGTTTGCAGTTAATTAAATAACTACAATATAAAAGGTGAGTCCTCTCTCTATTCTCAAGGTACACTAAAATTTTTTCTCCATCCATCAAGAGAGTTTGCGATTACAGAAGAGAAGAAAGGGAGAGAAACGTTGCCTATTTTTGATTCAATCAGGATTCAAGTTTTAATTTTCAAACTACGGAATCAGGTATGTATTTCTTTTATATATATGTGAAAGTTCATCAAGTTTCAAGATCCCGTAACTTTATATTTGTGCAACTTAGGGCATAGAAACATGAATTGATTATTGATTTTTTGCTTATGATGAGTTTGCTTTTAAGTTTACAATTACAAGGAGCAAGATTGTAGCCAAGAGCTTGGACATCTAGCATGACAAGAGACATGAATGGAACAAAATCCAAATTAAGCTTGACGTAAAACAACTGACCAAAAAGCAAGCGACTGCAAATGAGAGTGTCAAAATCCGGAGAATTCCCTCAACCCCTCGAGAGAATGTAAATTATCCTCCATATCTCTAAGCATTTGAAATTTTAAGCAATTACGTGTATGGTTAAAGTACTTATAAGTGATTGATAAATAGTTGACATGTTTGGTAAAATGTGGCTTATAAATACATTTTATTATAAAATGACTAAAAAGGGTACTACATTAAACAAGGATATACTATGGAATTTTAAAATTAAACAAGGATAATGTGGTAATATACTTGGTCAAGCTAGTTTATAAATAGAGTGCTTATAAGGAAAAAAAAAAAAAAAAAGTACCTCCCTCCCAACTTATTTTTTTTTGCTTATAAGCTCATAAAAAGTTATAAACAAACAGATCAGCTTAATTTTAGAGCTTATAAGCTAGTTTGACTAGCTTATAAGCTTAGACAAATACCCCATAACTATGCCGATTTTCCAAAGGAGGGACACCTCGAAATACTGCAGCAACCTTTGCTGAGCTACCTGAGCAGACATTTCCCTTTCCATGCGTTTGCTCACACCTAAGATTTTTTATCTCTTGTGGAAATTTCAACAATATTTCAAGATCTTCTTATTTTGTCAATTTTAGGATATTCGTAATGTCTTTGATATCATATAATCTCCTAATTATGTTTGTATATTGTAATTGACATGATTAGGAGATTTCGTAGATTGTATCCTCCTTATATAAAACCTATAACTCTTACTGAATTAATCAGTGAATTGAAACATATAATTCTTCAATTAAACATGGTATTAGAGCCACTCTCTGATCTAAAAAATTTGCTCAATATTGTAGAGTAGTCGCCGGAAAAATCATTGGTGAGTAATCATCTTGTCATCATCCTGCCAACACCATCTTGCCCATATCAAATCAGCCATTACCAATGTCGAAAAAAAACCATCATCAATACATAAACCTCCAGTCGAAAAACAACTCAAACACCAACCATACAACTCACACAACCAAACCATCGTAGCCATTTCCGTCTCAGTACCATATGATTATCCCATTTGGAAATCAACTCCATCTATCCAACCAACAAATCAACCCAACCACAATCTAAATCCTACCAATTGAACCATAATCTTTGGCAGTTGCAAACACAAAAAATATGTCTAGAAAAAAAAATCAACTAAGTCCACCCAATCCCAATCCGAAATCACTTGTCGAATCCCAAACCGGAAATCATTCATCGCCGATGCCCCACAACTGAATCCAAACCAAAACCATTCGTTGCCGCCGCCAATTTGCTTTGAATGCCGACGCCATAAATCCCATGTCGCCGATGCCGAGAACAAATTGTTCATAACCACCAAGCCAAGGTCGTTTCTCCCAATCTTACACCGATGCCAACGAGACTAACCGTCGTCGATTCGTTGCCGCTATCCTTCTTTGGAGCTAATTGCCGAAAATCCATCACTCCCAATTTGAAACCGACACCAACGATTCGTTGCTGTTGCTGCCTTTGACTTGTTGTCGTCATCATTCTCTAGAGCTGAGCCAAAAATCCGTAAGCTCTAATCTGCCACTTGGGACAATAAAGTGTTGCGGTCGACTTGTTGTTGCTATCAACTGAGCCAACACCATCTCGATTTGGTGCCATTGTCACCGGAGAAGAAGCCCTGCACGCGTCCTTGGCATTTACCATTTCGAGAGTTTGTTTCTTTTTACACTTTCTTTGTCCTCTTCTATTTAGAAAAAAGAAAATAAGAAAAAATGTCAAAAATGTCAAAGTCGAAGTTAAAAAAAAAAAAAAAACGTGTGGAGAAATTTTACAAAAAAACTTGGTTCCAAATTTGGAAGCAAGTTACTTGGAGTTTAGAAGAGAGACAACTAAACCCAATATGCTCCCCAACGACAAAAAGAAAAGTTTTATTGATTTTGTTGTGGAAAAGAATGCAAATATCAGACAGTCTTCATCATTTGTAGCCACAGTTAGAAATGATGGCAAGTTTTTACATATGTGTACATTTGTTTCTAATAGTGCATGGAATATTGATTCTGGTGCTACTGATCATATGACATTTAATTCTAGGCATGTTTCTAACCTTAAGTCATCCTCACAAAACTTGTTTTTACTGTAAATGGTGAATCTAATTGGGTCATCAGGGAATGATCATTAACCCTTAAAAATGTGGTGATCTTTTGGCCTGAATTTTGTGAGTTTAAGAGCATTCAAACACAACATACTATTTGTCGTGGGATTAGACAGAGACAATTGTATTACTTGGATTTAGAGTCAAAAAGCTCTTCCATGTTACAACAAGCTTTGACAATAGATTACTCTAAAAGGGATAAACAAATATCCGACATCTGGTTATGGCATCGGTGCCTTGGACATGCTTCATTCAGTTACCTAAAAAAACTTTTTCCAAGTTTGTTTGAGAAAAAATTATATCAGTAACTTCTACTGTGACGTTTGTGAACTATCAAAAAGTCATTGAGTCACATTTCCAAATATCATTAAACAAAAGTCTAAGTCTTTTTATGCTTATACATTCAGATGTCTGGGGGCCATCACAAGTTACTACTTTAGGTGGATCCCGTTGGTTTGTTATTTTTATTGATGATTGTACAAGGATGGCTTGGTTATGTCTAATGAAATCAAAAGGGGAGGTTAATTTGATCTTTCAAAAATTTCACAAAATAGTTCATACGTATTATAATGCATAGATTCAAGTCCTTCGAAGTGACAATGGGAGAATACCAAAGTTCAGATCTTAAACAGTATTTGGCAACAAATGGTATCATTCATCAGACTACTTGTCCCAACACACCCCAACAAAATGGTGTTGTTGAGCAGAAAAATCGACAATTATTGGAGGTTGTTTGTGCCTCATTAATAGAAGCTCACATGCCGTTATCTTTTTAGGGAGAAGCACTCACTCCTGCAGCCTACCTAATTAATCGAGTACCCTATAGTTCTATTGAGTTCCAGACACCTTTTCAAACTCTTAGAAAGCAGTGAATGCTCTAACGGTCAAGAACTTACTACCTCATGTTTTTGGATGTGTCATTTTTTTCGCCTCCATAAACATCAACACAACAAGTTGTCCCCTCGTGCATTGAAATGTGTTTTCGTTGGCTATGGTGTTCATAAAAAAGGGTATAAATGTTATCATCCTCCGACTTAACAAGCGTTTGTGACGATGGATGTTGTTTTCCATGAAAAATTGATGTATTTCTCTTCAAAGTTTGAACTTCAAGGGGAGTACTATCAGGAAGAAATTCAGACTCTTAACTATGCTATTCAAGATATGGAAGACTATGACTAACAAAATAGACATGCTGATCGACAAGTAGATCCAATGGATGATGAAAATATGGAGGTAATTCCAAATCCATTAAAAGAATCTTCACCTTAGTCTGAGTCCCTCAAACTTGATAGGCCACAACCATCTCCTATGCCACAACCATCTCTTGTTGAGAATGTTCCTGATTTGGAGTTCGAACTAATTGAGTATGAATCAATTAGGACACAGTTACCATCATGTAGTACTAAAGGGATTCCTAAACTAACATATGAACCTGAACTATTGAGTAAGGTGAAATACCCCATGAGTCATTATATGTCTAACCATCATCTGTCAGAATCAAATATGTCATTTGTAAATCAATTATCTATTGTATTTATTCCTAACAGTGTGCAAGAAACCTTATCAGATCCAAAATGGAATGCTACTATAAATGAAGAGATGAGATCGTTATAGAATAATAAAACTTGGGAACTTGTTGATCATCCACCAAGAAGTCGATGGGTCTACACTGTGAAGTATAAAGCTGATGGTACAATTGAGATATTTAAAGCTAGACTAGTAGAAAAAGGGTATACCCAAACCCATGGGATCGACTATACAGAGACATTTGCACTCGTAGTTAAAATCAACATGGTACATGTCTTATTATCTTTAGCTACAAACCTAGATTGGCCCTTGCAACAATTCGATGTAAAAAATGTTTTCCTACATGGAGAGTTGTCAAAAGAGATCTCTATGGATCCTCCACCAGGGTGTATTTCAGCAAAGAAGTATAACCAAAAGGTATGTAAGTTAAAGAAAACTTTATATGGGTTGAAGTAATCTCCAAGGGCATGGTTTGGGATGTTCACAAAAGCTATGACATTTTTTGGTTACCATCAGAGCAATTCAGATCACACATTGTTTCTTAAAATATAGCAAGGAAGGATTAATACACTTATTGTATATGTGGATGATATGGTGGTTACAGGAAATGATCCAGAAGAAAGGAAGGCTCTGCAAAAGTACTTGTCAAAGGAATTTGAGATGAAAGACCTAGGTTCTTTGAAATATTTTCTTGGAATCGAAGTGTCTTGATCTAACAATGGTATATTTCTATCACAAAGAAAGTATGTCTTGGATGTGCTATAGGAAACTGGTATGTTAACATGTCAACCAGCTGATACACCAATCGAAAAAGGTTTGAAATTAGGAATCGAGACTGATCAAGTACCAGTTGACAAAGGGAGATACCATAAACTTGTGAGAAGATTGATGTATTTATTACACACTAGGCCAGATCTTGTTATGCATTGAGTATAGTTAGTTGGTTCATGCATAATCCTAGAGAACAACATATGAATGCAGTTATGCGCATCTTGAGATATTTAAAACATGCTCTTGGAAATGGTATCCTATTTACTAAAAATGAGGACTACCAAAATGTGAATGCATATACTGATGCTGATTGGGTTGGAACAGTAGATGATAGGCAATCCACTTCTAGTTATTTCACTTTTGTAGGTGGTAATCTAGTCACTTAAAGAAGCAAAAAACAGAATGTTGTGGCATGCTCATGAGCTAAAGCACAATTTAGGGGAATGACACTTGGGATTTGTGAAACTTTGTGGCTAAGATTCCTCTTGTAAGATTTGGGCTATCAATCTAACCAACCAATCTAGTTATGTTGTAACAATAAAGCAGCATGTGACATTACTCATAATCCAGTTCAACATGATCGTACGAAGCATTTTGGAGTAGATAGATTTTTCATCAAAGAAAAGTTGGATGAAAAGATTATTGAATTGCCGAAGATTCAATTAGAAGATCAATTGGCCGATATTCTTACTAAGGTTGTCTCCAAACGTATATTTTTCTTATAAATTTTAGACAAGTTGAGTATGTATGACATCTACGCACCAACTTGAGAGGGGGTGTTGAGATTTCAACAATACTTCCTGAATATTTTTGGATCTTCTTATTTTGTTAGTTTTAGGATACTCATAATGTCCTTGATATCTCCTGATTATGTTTGTATATTGTAATTAACATAATTAGGAGATTCCTTAGATTGTATCATCCTTATATAAAGCCTATAAGTTGTACTGAATTAATCAATGAATTGAAACATAAGATTCTTCGATTAAACAAATTTAATATTCTAATCCCTAGAGCAAAGATAAATGTAAACAGCAGAGTGAAGAGAATAACAAGACAATATATTCTATCTCTTCTGGAAATTTAACATCTTAACCCCAAAAGCAAAGACTAATGCAAAGAGCACAGTGAAGAGAATAACAACAACTGCAACTACTCCAAGAAAATCATGCTTGTAACCAAAAAAATCATCCAAAAATTGCTTCACTGTTTCACCAGTGTCAAGTTTATCCTCTATATCTCCAAATTGTGATGCAACCAACCCGTATAACGTCCAAGAAATTGGGCATCCCCAAAAGTACCATCTCCACCAAATAGGAATTCTCTGTGATCACACAAGTTGAGAAATGAAATGGAGTTAATTGATAATTGGATATGTAATATTGTATGAGCTTAGGAAAGATAACATTTGAATGAAGGCGGGAATTCGGCACTTACAGTTCTTGGGACGATAAATCCGGAAAAGAGGTTCCATATCGAGTAAAAGGAGAAGGCGACCACAGCAGCGATGTGTTGGTTTGGTGTCATCGCGACAGCCATCATAGCATAGAAGGTGAAGTACATCAAAGATACGAAGATGTGGAAAAAATACCAAAAGAATTTGCCAGCATCCCAATCAAATTGGATCATTGCATAGACTAGAATGCCATAGACTACACATTGAGCAAAGATATAAGGAATCTCAACCACAACCTGGATGAAGAGACAACAAAAAGTTAAATTCCAATGTCAAATTCACAAAGAGATTTATAAATAAATATCAAGCATGTAACATGGGAAAAATTTTTACTTGTGCAAAGGCATATGACATTGGCGAATACATTCCAGCTGCTTTTTCTCTGTAAAATACTGTCCTTTCAACAGCCACTACTGGCTGCACGGCTGTGGCATTTTGGACACCAAGGAAGAGAACAGCACCATACATGGAACCCATTGCATTAAACAGATCTTGTCGTTTACTCCTATATATCATTTAAAATGTTTAGATTGAAAGGCAGAAGAAACTGTACAACTCTGAATTATGTTTGAATGTAATGTATTGATATTCTAGTGGTAACTTGTAACTCACATCTTGGTACCCATGTCCCAGAAAATTGTCCCAAATGTCAAAGCTATGAAGGAGGTGAACAGAAGTCTGACGGCGGTGTATGATGTATTCCGCCAGTATGACAAACGTTGTTTCCATAAGCAAGCCATACATTGGGTGACAAAGGATTGGGAGTATTGAGTGGGGAAATATAGGTCCTTTGTACCCGGAACAGGCCTGCTTAAATCCCCAATGATTGCTTTGTTTCTCCTGAAACACAATGACACAAAAATTAGCTATAAATTTAAGCTAATAACATTAGAAAAGCAGTCATGTTTTGGGAGACTGGTGATGTATAGTGGTTATTATCATGAACTTACTGATACAGTTCTGAGTTTTTGAAATTCTCAGCAAAATCAACCCCCAAAGCTATTTCTTGTGATTCAGTGGTGACTTCCAACATCCAAGTAGCTGGATTGTAACCATCTTTAATTTTAGGAACTCCTTGAATTCCCTACAGAATAGGAATGCACTTGCCTTAGCAAGTTTCATAATGTAATCTGAAGTTAAATTTTCATTCTTTGTAATTTGTGAATGTTCATCATATCATACCTCGAAATACTTTATAAGGAGGCTAGAGTGGCGACCCAATGACCCAGCATATATCGCTTGTCCCCCCCGCTTCAGTAGAAAAAGCTGCAATGCAGTGTTTAAATTAGTATCATACTTGCAGATACAGAATCTGAACCTCCAGTATTAAGACTTCTCACCTCATCAAAGGCTTCAAATATGTCAATGCTTGGCTGATGAATGGTGCACACCACTGTTCTTCCTGTGTCCACTGTGTTCCTAACTGTTCTCATAACAATGGCAGCAGCTCGTGCGTCTAGACCTGAAGTTGGTTCATCCATAAATATGATGGAAGGGTTTGCCACAAGCTCAACTGCAATGGTAAGCCTCTTGCGCTGCTCAGTTGACAGGCCGTCGATACCAGGCAAACCAACTAGTCCGTGTCTCAATGTATTTAATTCCACTAGCTCCATGACTTCCTCAATGAACATCTGCAAACAACAGGTAAATATGAGTTAGTACAATATATAAAACCTAGTTGCTTCTGTCTGACTTAGTTGGCTTAATTTGTTTCATCTTTAAATGAAACAAAGAGGAAAAATGAAAATGAACCTTGGAACACAGGTTTTCTTTACCAACCTTTCTAGTTTCAGAATCAACTTCAGGAGGTAATCGAAGCCACGCTGAGTAGACCAGAGATTCATATACTGTTACATAAGGAGAGTGGATATCATTTTGCTCACAGTATCCCGAAATACGAGCAAATGTCTCTTGCTTCTTTGGGTACCCAGAAATTGTGATGGTCCCCTCAATGTATCCGCCAGTTTTCCTACCAGCCAATACATCCATCAGAGTGGTTTTACCAGCACCACTAACACCCATCAAAGCAGTAAGAACACCTGGCCTGAAAGCACCACTCAAACCATTCAGAAGCCTCAGTTTGTCTTCAATAACACCTTCAAGTTTCATTTCCTGCATAGTTTCATTGAAACATATAGCCATCAAGTCTGGACTAAATTGCATTGTAACCAAATACGTACCGTCGCGACATTTGGATATATGAAAATTTAGAAAAACTTAAGATTACCTTTGGCATGTCAACCGAGTATGAAATTTCATCGAATGTAATGGAATGTGGTTCAAATGGAAGAACCATTCCTTTTTTCTTTTGATGACTTGGCTGTGCAGCTGCCCCTGTGATTGATATGTCATTTATAATTTATCTAAGTCCTAGTAAGAAATATGACATACATAAATACAGAAACATTACTAATGAGCTTAATCACCTGAGTGAGGTCTGTGACTAGAACTACTTGCATGGGTTGATAACTGAATGGCTCCTCCACTTCTTTTATCATGTTCATTACTTCGAGATTCCTCCGGTAAAACAGCCTGAGGCTTACCGAATGCTGCGCGTATTTTGCACAATTTAGAACACAGTCTCTATCTTTTCAGAAGGAATCAAAGTGATGATAGTAAAGATACTCACGGTTGAGAAAAGTAAGAGCCAAAGTGTAGCCGAAATTGAACAGTAGTGTAAAACCAACCAAAGCCCCTGCTCCTATCCAATACCAATATGAATATGGGAAGAACCCTCGAGACTTCATAACTGCAACTCCCAGTGGTTCCGTTGAATATATTGGCACAATCTTCAATATAGAAAAATTTCAGGAATCAGAAGATTATCAGATGAAAAATACACAAATGCCCACAAGACATTCTCGACATTACCTTTTTCCAACCATGTCCAAGAAACTCATTCACAACTAGTGCGTTCTGCGCATACATCAAAGGTGAACACCAATAAGCCCATATCCACCAGTCCTTAACATCATCTGCGTTATCAAACAATAAAAAGGAAATGTTACATTAAGATTTGAGAAAGATTTAACATCTTTCAAATATAAATGTGTACTTCTCTTACTTCGCGATATCATGAAGCCACCCAATGCAACAAGCAGCAGCAATACAAATGAACCGTATGTATTGGCAATGACCATGGTCCTGCCTGCTGCTGCAATGAGTCGGAACAATCCAGAAGCCATTTGATTTAGAATTACGAGCAAGAAGAATTGCTTGGCAAACCTGCAACAAGTAGAACACCTTTTAATTAAAACAGTTGAATTTATAGAATAAATATGTAGAACAAAAACTTCGCTATTTCCCAGTGAAATTTTTTATTTCTTTATTTTCTTACCTTCCAACATTAGGATCAAATCCTGTTACATAATAGGTTAAAAATACCCAAACACCAGCCTCTACAAATGAAACTGGTATCTTGAGGATCCATGTTGGAAGAGCATACGCCCATGAAGGATAGAATCGGAGATCTCTTTGCTTGTAGAAAACAGGAAGCTTTACTATGGTCATGGAAATCTCTGACATTCCATTGAACATAATCATCATAGCCGCGAAGTAAAGGGCACCAGTGTAAATTATTCCATCTATATCAGTATCTCTGTGCATCTTGGTTCGGAAGAACAATGTCATAGCAACAAATGCCATTACCGAAAGCTAGTTGCAGGGGAAAAATCGGCATTAATTATTATCACATAAATAAAAGACTAAAATAAAACATCAATTAGTAATACCCACTTGGCCAAGCTTGAAGTAGTAAACAAATGAGTTCCTCTTCATCAGCAAAAATTCTCTAGAGAAGCAAGCTTTTAACAATTCCTTCTTGCTGACACCATATGTTTCTGTAGTCAAAGCTGCAGGGTGGCTCTTTCTCTTATCAAATGGAGTTGCAAGCTCATCACCAAGTTTCCGACCCACATGGAATGATTGAAATGCATCAGAGAATTCCTTTACTGTTATAAACCTGTAAGGCTCATCTTTACTGGTCCAATACTGCTGCTGATCTTTCCTTGACGTTACCTGCAACATTTCAATATTAATGAAGATTCAATATGACCTTTACATGTCCAATTGTACATAAATAAAGGAAACAAACGCGCTAAAAGACCTCCATTAGCACATACTTCCTGCAAGAAGTCAGCCACGCCTTTCCTTTCAGGACATTTGAACCCCATGGATTCAAAAAACTCTAGGACTTGTTCTCGAGGACCCTGGTAGACAATTTGACCTTCAGATAGAAGGATAATGTCATCGAAGAGATCGTAAGTCTCCGGTGCTGGCTGGAGGAGAGAGATCAGAGCGGTACAATCAAGGATGTGAATGCTTTGCCTGATACAATTCACAATTTGGAAAGTTGTTGAACTGTCCAAACCAGTAGATATCTCATCCATGAACAGTGCATTCGCCGGTCCAACAAGCATTTCGCCTAAGATTAAAGAACCAAAAATGTTTATATGCTTTAATTGAAATGGAAAGAACAGTCTTATCTATGTATTCAATTTAAATGAATTAATAAAGTTTAGTGTTACCTGTTGTAACCCGCTTCTTTTGTCCTCCTGAGATACCTCTAACCATTTCATCACCCACCAAGGTATCAGCACAGACTTCCAGTCCTAAAATCTGTAAATTTAAGAGGGAGAGTAATTATACTAGTGAAATCATGTTACTTGTTCTTGAGTGATAATGATTCATTATGTTAATTACCTTTAGAATATAATCAGTGATCATACTGGCTTCTTCGCCTGCGGTTGCTGCCGCCTGTGACATTAGAATTGACCGAGAAAAATAAGAAACTCAATAACCTTGAGTGCAACTAACTAAGCACAAAATATCAAGAATAATTCAGGAAATATTATCTGAAACAAATTTCAGCTTCTCTCACCTTCATGAAGACATCAATATCGGGGTCAGGCTTAATATTTGATCCTTTTTCTCTTCTTGACAACTCGGATAACATCTCTTCATTTTCAAAAAAGGAGTAATCTATCAGTTATGCTAAAACTACTTAAAAATCATCAGACTACATTCTAAAATTCATAGTTAAAAGTTGTAAATAATAAATCTATCCATGAAACTAACCGTAACGTGTTCCGACTCCTTGGCATCTTGCAGAGAAGGCCAAGGTTTCCCTGACAGTCATTTTGTAAAACCCCATTCTTGATTTTAGTTAGATCATGAATTGTATTTAAGTTAATTAATTCTTTTTTTTTTATTTGATTTTTGGTATTGTGGTAAGATAGGGGTATTTTTGTCAGTTTTTAAAGCTGTGTTAAGGGGGTGAAATCGAAGAAATAAATCCTGATGGGTTTGCATGTATCAAGAGGGAAAAATTTGGACATTTTTGCTAAGGAAAGCTTATGTGGCTGGGTTAAACTGAAATTTAGAGGAATTGGGGGGCAGAAAAAATTTTAGAAAAATGTTTGTTTAAAAGGGAAGGGAACTGGGCAGTTCGCCCAAAGGAAGAAGAAGAAAACGAGAGGAGAAGAAAGAAAGAAGAGAGGAGAGAAAGGAGAAAGAAAAGAAAAGAAAAGAAAAAAAAAAGGGAGAGAAGAGAAGAAAGAGTGGTTTGGCCGAGAGATAGAGTGAGAGAAGAAGAGAAGAACAAAGAGAAAGGGAGAGTTTATTAGTTTTAAGTCTGTGAACAGTGGATCATCAAACCGTGATCTGGAGCTCATTCGCCGTCCGATCGTGCTGATTTTCGGATATGTTGTTCATGAAACACAGCTCTACATTCTGAACGGTGGAGATCGAAATCCAAGCACTGTAATAGGCAGCCAATTATAGGATAGAAGAGTGAGTGGTTTAACCAAAAAGTGTTTTTAAAAAAAACTTAATTCCGGTTTGCATGTCAAGTTATCTATTTCTATTATAATGTTTTGGGTGCAAAATCTTGAGTTAAGTGTTTTATTTGCTAAAACTTATCTTGCATGTTTCGGCTGAGCAAAGTTTTGGGTGATAATGAATTAGATCTTGTTCCAAACTAATAAGCTTTCATGCTGCATGTTATTTAAATATATGTATATGTCTGTCTCATGAAATTTGATGTTGATGGCTGCTTGATTTGGGGTGTGGTGACACTATAGAGAGAGTTGGGTTTCGGCTTATGTTGAAGGGTGGAGAAAATCATATTATGCAGAGTTTGGTAACGGGAAATGTTGGTGTTGGCTTATTAAATTGTTGAATGGAGTTTGCATTAAATTGTTAGAAATGGGTCAAGTCCGTAGTAAGTGTTAGAGTTGTCTTACTTGTTCAATTTGTTGGACATGGTCTTCATGAATTTCTTTATACTTTTCCTTGGGTTACTCATTTAAAATCACTTCTTCATCTTTTATGTTTTTGATGTGTTATTGTAGAAATGTCTTAATATGGTTATTGACCAGATTAAAAAAAGGAATTATTGTTCACGGGTGGTGTTGGATTAATGCGTGGTGATATGATGTTGTGGTACGCTTGAGTCTGGGTTAAAATGTCAGTTCTGAAACATGTTTAAAATATTGCAGTTTCACCCCTATATGTGATTTTTTGAATATTATTCGTATATGCATGATTTATAAGCACATAGGTAATGTGTTATTGACTTATATGTTACTTGAGATTATGCATGAGATTGTTATGGTGCTAAAACCACCCTACGAAGTACCCATCCCCCAGAGATACAGATTTTTGGCTCTGCCCGAGCGATGCAGGATTCCGCTGGGTATGACAGTTTCAGATTTTGGCTCTGCGCATGCGTATGACAGATTTTATTGGCTCGGCCTGGGCGTTGAGTGGTCCGCCAGGTATGACAGTTTTTGAGGCTCTGCCCGCGCGATGATAGACCTTGCCGGGTATGACAGGTACGTCCTTCGCTCGGCCTGCGTGTGGGACGCCCACCAGTACGACAGATTTCCCCAAGGGTACTAGTTGTGGTGAGAGTTTTAATAATAAATGTTGAGGTTTTATACAGAATCCGATACAGTTAAAGGAAGTAAGTCAGAGTACAGTTTATTGAGTGCAGGATGATTAGAAATAAATTATATATTGTATGTGAGAACGGGGTGGTTGTTCTATTGCATATTCATAAAGTTACATTGTTGCCATGATTTGCTTGAAAATTGTTGTATGTTAGCATTATTCTTTTTTTTAAGAACTTTTATAAACCTCCCCCTTTTTCCCCCACTCACTGAGTATTTCAGCTCACCCCTTTTTAAATGTTTTTCCCCCCCACCAGGACCTTCCGGAGATCGTGCTGAGCAGTGAGCCTCCGCTCAGAGTTGTGCCACGCGTTGACATCTTTTATGTGGGTTTTATATTTATGTCGCATTGTAAATTTGGACTTTCGTTTCAAGAACTCATGTTTTCCATCATGTATTTCCTTTTGTTTCATATTTTGGAATGTGTAGTATAAGTGAAAAACCTGATACCAAAAGTTTCCCTAACTCTTTTCTTTTGTAAAACGAAAGATGATGTATGTCTTTTTTTGAGATGTTGGAGATGGAAATACTATGATGTTATTCAGGAAAAGTATGTCTTTAAACAGGTTTCGCAGTTTTTCTACATGGCACGTCTCGGGTATCCGAGTCTTGTGGGAGCGCCCGGATCCTACGGGATGAGGAAATTCGGGACGGGTTGTGTCACATTTCTCCTATATGGACATCATGCTGACCAATATAAGCAGCAGTTCTCTGGGATACAAACTCATGCATCTCATGGCCATTATATGTAACTCTCCCAGAACTCTGCAGGAGAGATTTCACATCTTAAATTAGAAATATTAACCAAAATAGTCAATAAACACGACAAAAAAATTTAAGCTTTAACCACATAGATTCACCTGCAGACTGGAATCAAGCTTCCCCGCCAATGCTAACAATAGGGTTGTCTTTCCAGAGGCCGGAGGACCCAAAAGCAATGTCATTCTGCAACAAACCAATGCACTGAATAAGAAATGAATTCCCAAATATTCCAAATCTGCATAGTTCTGTTCTCAGTACTCACCTTCCTGGCCTAATAATTCCACTGACATTCTGAAGAATTTGCAAATGTTTCTTTCTAGTTTTGAGAATATTGGCAGAAGTCAAGAAACCCTTCAAACCATAGTCACAAATAAAGTAACACGTTAGTCGAAACTTTAGCAGAAAAAAGGTACATAAATAATTTTACATTATTAATGATTCAAATGATCTCTAAGCTTTTACCTCGATTATGTTATGAAAGAAGTTAATTAATGAAGGCAAAGCTCTACTTCCCACATATGTGTCTCCCTCCACGTTCACATGCTCGAACCGAACCTCAATTTTTGGAAGCTCAATTCCAACTCTGATAAGAAAAATTATGGCACAAAGAAAATCAATACTAAAATCTCAGAACAACCAGAATTATTAGAACTATTCTTTGTAAAGAAAAAGAAATAATTAATAATAAGGAGAAAATTCTTACCTATCGATGCGTTTCTTGAGCTTCAAGAGGAACTGCTCGTTATCAGTTTCAGCAATCTTCACCAACCTATCAATCAACTGCCGCTTTTCATGAAGTCCAAGATTGTGTATATCAATTTCACCAGGACCACTTCCTCCAGTTGTCAATATTCCTTTTCTCAGACGATCAAAAGTCGGCAATCTCTCTATTGCAGCCCATTTTAATGCCTCTTCATCGTCTTCACCTCTTGAAGACCTCGAAAACACGTCCGTGGTGTTGCCGCTTCTCCAGAAGGATTTACTTCCTCCTTCACGTAAACTACTTCCCACTCTGTAAATATCACTTCTATCCATTGCTGAAGCTCTCAACCCTCCAAAATTTTGAGCCTCTTTTCTTCTTTTGGTTTAATTCAAGAAGAAAAGTAATCAAAGAACTGAAGAGGGGAGCTCTTTGCCAAACATTACAATGCAAAGATCTTTATATTGCATGGAACCTTTTTCTGACGATCCCTTTATAAAGTAGTACTGTATTACCGTTTATAATGTGAAGTGAGATTATAATTAATAAATGAGTAATACTACACCTACAACCCTCTCTCATAAATTTTCTCTCACAACGTTAACATGACAATTTGTAATTGTTCAATTTATAATAATGCGAACTGACTAATTACAAGTTATCACGCCAGATTGTGAGAGAAAGTTTATGAAAAAGAGTTGTTGGTGTACTGTTATCCTTAATAAATTGAAGATTTAACACACAGTGGCGTAGTAAGAAAGAACCGAATCTCTATGGCCTGCATGGCTCACAGAAAGTTTTTATTTTTATAATTTATTTTTAAAAAAATTGTATAAATATTAAAATTACATATTTTTGGCCCCTCAATTTTCTGGCTTTGATTTTGTCCCCTGCGTTTAAGATTCTGGGATCTAGATCCGTCCCTATAGTACTCTAGCTCATGTTGAGCATATGAATCGTATTGAAGATGGAGCCTTCAAGACTTGATGACCAATTGTTACAATTAGAAACATAAGACTTCACAACCAATTAATTATAGAATAATATTATATATTCCAATTCATGCTCCAAAACTTATGTGATTATATTGTTCAGATTGCATACCTAATTTATAATAATGTGACACCATTTGAGACTCAAACTTGAGATGTATTTAGTATTTTTCTTAAGTATAATTATAATTTAGTATTTTTCCCACCCAAGGTTTGCCTTAATGACATTTTTCATCCAAAAAGTTTCAAAATATCACTTTTCCACCTAACATTTATATTCTGTTAATACTTAAAATACATTTTACTTTCTTAACCAGCGCTCGATGAGTTATCAAGAGTCAGGGTAAAAGGGATTATGTAGAGTGAAGGCTGGTTGATTGAATGGTGGTGACCAATTGAATATTCGCTATCGAAATCAACCGAAAATCAGTTAAGAACAAGAAACCTTATATTTGCGGTGGCCGACAATCAATGAGAAATCAAGTGTCAGAGTGAGAGGGGTTTTGTAGAGAGTATACCGATGTTCAAATAGTAGTGACAAAGAGAATTTTCGTTATCAGAATCGACTTTGGTTGGTAACAAAATATTAACTTTAGGTGAAAAAGTGGTATTTTCAAACTTTTTGGGAGGGAAATGTCATTAAGGCAAACCTTGGGTGGGAAAAAGTTGTTTACTCTTTACAATTAATATTGGCCAAGAAAGAAATTAATAAGTTGATTTCTTGAACACATAGTCAAATAACGTGACCAACTTACCCAAGAAAAAAACGTGATGATTTCTGTGACTATATCATAATTTAAAAAATGAAAAATTATATATTAAATTGTGACCAAATATCTCGTTTAGACAACCTGTATCACGTTGATATCAAATGTCCCCATATTCATACGGTGCATTGAATCCATAAGTTTACATATTAAATTGACAAAAATAATAAATGCAGTACTGCATGAGTCTATATTATATAGTTGAACATATCGCATTATTCATATCATATCATATCATATCTGTCATCTTTAAGGTTTCAAAACAAATATTATTTAAAAATAGTTATTATAGTCCCTTTCATCAAAATGTTTTCTAAATTCTTAATTTTTTATTCTATATTAATACAGCAACAAATGAAGGGACAATAGACATTTAAGTTTCAAACCATTAGCACAGTCCATAATTAATAATTCCTTAATTGCACCATCTGACAGACTGACAGGGATTATAATGAATTTTTCAGATTTTATTGGACTAAAGTGATACGTTTTCCAAATCTTATATAATATCTAAGTGAATAATATGAAAGGAATAGTATCTCTTTCATCAAAATGTTTATTAATGAGCAGCATCAAATACGCTAAACTATATATCGTCAATTAATTAATTATTTAATAAAACCTCTTTACCGTCCTCCCAAAGATATTACAATCTTGAAATTGGCAAATACAGTATATATAATTAACGGTGTTCAACATGATGTTCTAGAATGTCAACTTTCCATTGGCGATCCCAAGTTCCCAACACAGGCACATGCTTTAAAATCTCAATTTTTGTATCGTAAAACAACTAAAAGATACCTTATATTAAGATATTATTAAATCAAATAACACAATAATAAATAATTCCCACCCAAAATAATGACAAATTTACACCTATAAACTTTTAAAATATTATTTTATTATTTAAATTGATATTTCATTTTCAATTATGGTATCGTTGCGATCTCACAGCACCACTATTATCTTCTCTTATCATCACTCATCAAAACTACTCAAACTTAGGGATAGATGCAGTACTAATTAAGGACGGGTCATGGCCCACCATCAAATTTAAAAAAATATATTAATATGTACAATTTTTAAATTTTAGCCCACCCTAATATAAATATTAATGTGTAATTAGTTTTTATTTTGGTTTACTTTAACAGAAATTTCTGGATTTACCTCTACTCAAACCCTACCTTTGCCAACCCCACCAATCATTGAAAATCGAGCAATTAAGGTTTGCACAATCGCCTCTCCTAAGCCAAATTACAATCAATCCCAACTACCAAAGTTTAACCTTTTATCACCAAAAGACTCATCGACATCCCCTATTCAAAAGTCTCAATAATCTAGATCGAATTTACTCTCTACTCACTGTCGAAATATAAATTTAAATAATATAATGATATTTTAAATTAAAAGTTCGTAAATAGAATAGTGTCAATTATTTGGTTGGAAAAAAGTCATTAACTCATTAATAAATAAACAAATCATCAACTGTTGATGGATACAGTTGGAAACCGATAAAACGTTTTTCAAGTACAAACTCTCAATCATCATCTTTTTCACTTGAGATGTGCAAACTGGATGCTATCGGTTCATATATTATATATTATATAATGTATTTTTTTTCAATTTATTAATTATTTTGATGGTTAGTCAAATATATTAATTTCTAATATCGTTGGAAAAAACGTTTTGATGAAGGCAAAACGCATGATGTTGATTAAAATATACGGAACTCGTTGAGTAAATGATTTTGCCTTTTGGTTAGGTACATACATACATCATTGAAATAATTTATTGGGTTGGCTCGAAATCCTTTTCCATTTATCAGGAGAGAAACTCGTTTCGTTTTAAAACATGGAAAACGTTTTTCAAAAACATTTTTAATTCGTCAACTAGACAATACTGTCCACATTTTAATGAGTTTTAAATTCTAATAACATGTTGTGGGTAGTAATTAATTAAAGGCTGTTTACTTTTGAAACTTTGATACATCATAAACATTAAAATGCAACTCAATTCGATTCTGCCATATCTTATCTAGTTTTGTAAGAGATTTCATGTGATTTGGAACCAGGGAAGAGCATGTAATTTGAGTTTAGGGCGTCAAATGAAAATAAATAAATAAATAAATATATGGACCAAATAATAGCTTTATATCAGTATAATATTTCTAAAGATTTTTTTTTTTTAAATGATTTCTAAAGGCTAATGCATTTTTAATATATTATTGTTGAATAAGTTAATTTCTTTTTTTCAATTCACTTTCATGATAATTAATATAGTAGTCCAATATGAAAAAAATAATATTTTTGTTTTTCATAATCAGAGGTGTCCAGGTCAGTTTGCTCTTACCTCAATTAATCATTTGGGGTTCTAAAGTTAACGATTAGGTAATCTTTCAGAGGTCACCTCTATTAGCAATGAAGAGATTCAAACTCAAGATTTTTTGAGTAATGCATCTAGAAATCCTAATTGACCGCCTAACCACTCAAGGGTTGGTTTGATAAAAAAAAAAAAAAGGCAATATTTTTCAAGTAAAGCTTAATAAGATCTATCCTCACCCGACCTTTTTTAACCCCATGGTCTCACTAATAGGATACGATCGTATAAATTTTTGACGTGGGTCCCAAAAAAAGTTGACAAAAAAGTTCAACAAATTTTTTTTTTTTTTCCTTTTTTGGAATTTTTTTGGATATATATATGATGTTTAAGTTGTTTGGGGCAAACGGTAGTGATGGATAGGACCCAATATTGACCATTTCATTTCTTTTTTATGAACTTAGAATGTTGTAAAAAGTCTACGATCTTCCCATGTTTTTTGAGAAGTTAAAAAGGTATATGAATGATATCATTTGATTTAACAAGTACATATCCATTTTATAGTGATTTTATGTTTATTCCATATGATTCTTTTAGTAGAATTAATGAAAAAAGTAAAGCTTTTTATGAAAAATTCGTTATTTCTTTTGGTTAAAAAAAGTTTAATGTAGTACTTTATATTTTAATTAAAATAGTTTATCTTGAATTTTATAACCTTTTTTGAGATATAATCGAATAATATAAAAAAGAAAAATTGTAAAAGTATTTATAACTTTAAATATTTTTTTTTTTCCCAGTACAATGTAACAAAGTTCACGTTTATTTAAGGTTTGCATTTGTTGTGCTTTTGCTTTAGGAACATTAATATGATTTGATTTAGCATATGGAATTTCAGTATAGAATAAGACTAAATTAATAAGTACATTTGGTGCAATTCTAAAGTATCACTCTTTGTTGTTCTTTAGGAGTTAAAAAGGGTATTAAATCAAATGAATTTAGGTTTGCCGCAAGTCTGGAAGGATATCAAATCTGAAAATTAATTCATGCCATACAGAAATATTAAGTGATTTTGATAATTTCCATCATTTTCAATTTACTAGTAGAATAATGAATTTTTATTGACCTAAATTTCATTTAATTTTTTGATAACTATAAATATAAAGTTTCGGAATTAAAATATTGAGGATGAAGAATAAATCTTTTATTTTTATTTTTTTACAGTTGTATTCTCCCCTAAAATGGAAGATGAGGGCTGAAATAAAAAATAGTGGGGCTAAAACCATTTCCCTTTCTTTTAATTCAGTTCTTGGCCCAATGTTTCAACATCATCCTATTCCTAGTGGGACATGTATAATTATATAAATGTTATATATTAAAGTGGATAATATAATAAACTACAAATTTTTCATGTATAGAATAATTTGTATGATTAATTTATATATATAATGGCTCCGTTTGGTTCAAAATTTTGGGTTTTTGGGAAATTTTTTTAAAAAAAAGTTAAAAAAAAGTTGAATTTGACGAGTATTACGATGTAGGATTTATAAATTAATAAATTACCCTCTATGTTTATTTTTTTATAAAATACCCCCTATAATAAAACATTAAAAGTTAACAAAAATACCCCCAACCCACCCTAGCCCTCAAATACGGATGATGGCCACCGCCATCCACGCGGGAGGGTGGCTGGAGTCACCGTATCGACGCATAACCAGCTGAATCTTGCCGGTTGTGCGCCGATAAGGCCTTTTCCTGATTCAGATCCCGACCTGCATCCACAAGGATCACGCGGCAAAGCGCCGATCTAAGGCTAGATCTGGCCGTATTTGCTATCCAACGACGACCAACAAACGGTCGTCGTTGACCGTTTGTTGGCCCTCGTTATCGATTGACGGTTGATCTGGCCAAAGATCTGGCCGGACGAGATCTTTGGCCTTAGATCTGCCTTTCCTTGGCGATCCACCGTGGATCTGGCCGAAAAAGGCTAGATCGGCACACTACCGACTAGATTCAGCCGGTAGTGCGCCATCCTACCAGATTCCGTCCATTTTCCGGCAGTGGTGGCCGAAATCTGGTAAATGTGGATTGTTGGAGTGTTTTTGTAATTTTTAAAAAAATATTTAGGGGTATTTAATTAAATTAACAAATTTAAGGGGTTTAAAAAAAGTTAAGTAAATTTGAATAATATTGTGAGTTTTTAAGTAGTTTACTGTTTAACATTTTTGGTAATACTAAAAATAGTATTCCCAATTGCCAATCAAACGAAGCCAATATTATTCATAATATAACTATTGAATAGTATTATATATTTAGGTGTTGTAGAAATAAAAATAATTAATTAAGCTATATTATAAATGTAATAGTATTCCTAATTACTTGAAATCTGTATAACGAATTGTTTCTATAATCCAATAAGATCATGTCTTAAAACATAAAAATATGTCACAGTGCTTAATATATAAAAATATATCCACAATTTATTCCATATGATTCTTTTAGTAGAATTAATGAAAAAAGTAAAGCTTTTTATGAGAAATTCGTTATTTCTTTTGGTTAAAAAAGATTAAAAAAAGTTAATGTAGTACTTTATATTTTAATTAAAATAGTACATTAGTAATTTAATGTTATAATTAGTTAAGTACTATAATGTAATGTTATAATTAATTAAATTTTTAATTATTTAATTAAGTAATGTACTAATGTTTATAATGTAATGTTATAATTAATTAATAATTAGGTAATCATTTAACTAGTAATATACTAATGTATATCAATTTATCATATATAATTAATTAATTACTAATTTACTATATATATACTTAAAACTTGATAATTAAAGTAAATAAATAAATATTATTCAATCAAATATATTATTTTATTCAAAAACAATTCTTTTAATAAAATTAAAACACTTTTAATTGGATCCTAATTCCAATTATAATTTATACACTTAATTAATCAAAACTTTAATATTATAATATATTAAATTTTTTTATATGGTGAAGTATATATGTATAATTAATTGTATATATATTTGATTAGGTTATTATTATTATTACACTATAATTTTTATATAACATTTCATCCTATTTGGCCATTTTAATTTTTTTATATGTAAACTTACGAAAGATGTAATGCCCACATTAAGGTACGTAGCTTTATTTATGCCCTAATATCCTTAGTTGAATTTTGTTAAAGTTATATTGAACAAGTGTTAAGGAAATTCTTTAAAATGTTATTAGGGTAAAATGATCATTCTACTCATAATTAGATGAAAGAGTGGGGAATGAAAAGAATTAGAATAACATGGAGAAGATAATAGAAATGAGGGTATTTTGGTAATTGATTAAGAGACATAGATAGAATTTTTAGAAAGTACAAGGGTAAAATGGGAAATTACATATATTATTATGTAGTAATAAGAGTTCAAGAGTTGAAACCCTAGCTACTCCACCCATTGTTCACGCCACTTTCAACCCAAATTCTCTCAAATTTCTTCACTAAATTTCCAAGGAAATTCATAGGATTTTGGCTAGATTTTGATAGATTTTCAATCCTAAGCATTTAAATGTAAGATTCTTGCACCAAGATGTGAGATTAAATTTTAAAGTTTTGAATTCTTATGGTTTCATATGCTTAGGGTTTAAGAGGAAGGGGAATTCTACCGAAGAGAGATTATAGTGTTGGAATTGCTCAAAGTCAAGGTAAGTAAATCCAACTTTAGCTTTGATTGAATAAATACTTGTGTAGAGAAATTTCTTATATATTGTATGTGTGTTTGGATGATGAGAATTATGGATTGAAATTGAGGTTGTCTGATTTGTGAATCTTATGGCCATAAGAAGTGATGTATTTTTATGTGTTGAGTTGATGAAATATGAAAGAATGGATGTAAAAGGGTGGAAGGTGAAATTCGGCTAGGGTGGTTGTTGGCCTTAGGGAGTTTTTGCTCCAATTTTGGTGGCTTGAGAAATATGTGGAAGTGTAACCAATTTAGGGTTTGTATGTTCATGTAAGGTGTTTGCTGAAATTTCGAAGAAAGTGCATATATATGAGTATGTTAGATTATTACTTTGTTATGGAAATGTTGTTGGTAGAGAATACTAGTTCCATAATGATATCTTTATATGCCATAATGCATTCTTACATTCTTACATTTGCATTTAGAAAGAATAGCAAAGAATGAGCATATTTACATGCACATATACATGTATGAGAACATTAAAGAATAAAGAGAAAGAAAGAAAATAAATTAATTGTAGAATCATTATCTAAAGAACATAATTAAAGAATACCTCAAATCTGAAATTTTATTTAAAGAAATATAAAAAGATAAGAGAAGAGAAGGTTGTTGCGATGGGGAACCCGTGAGTGACAGAGAAGAAGAATATCTCCACATGCACGCCGCTTTTAGTGAGCGGCCTAAGAATAAGAAAGAAGAATTTGTATAGTCCGTAAGAAGTGCATGTGGATGAAGACTGTACCAAGAAAGAATTTGAGAATATACTCACACGGCCAGGGTTCCGAATCCATGCTCAACCGAGTCCGATCGGCAAAGAAAGAATATAAAAGAAAAGAAAGAAAGAATAGAAAAGCAAGAAAGAATAGAAAAGCAAGAAAGAATAGAAAATAAGAGAAACAAAAGAAAGAAAGAAGAGAAACAGAAAAGAGAGAACTGAAAGAAGAAGAAAAAACAGAAAATAGAAAGGAAATAGAAAACAAAATGAGGAATAGAAAACAGAATAAGAAAACAGGAAAGAAAATGCATTGCATAGAAAAAGTTTATGCATTTGTGCATATGCATCATGCCATTTCTACTACCCTGAGTTAGTTTCCCTATTTGTGCTTACATATCGGTAAGTGAGAAACTAGAATCTTAGAAAGAGCAGAGAAGAATTGAGAAGTTTGGTGTAAGGAAAGAAAATCCAGGATCTAAGTAACGGAGAAAGAATAGAAGTATTATGGGTTTACTTACTAAGCAATTAGTGCTCACTCCGTTGATTTCATTGTTTTGTAGGTAATAGATGAGATGCGGTTGGGAGGAACGTCAACTAGCGGAGGAGAATGGCACCACTGTCCAAGATTACTTTGTACTTATTTTTGTGACCTTATTACTTGATGTAGAGATTTGTATATAAAGTCAAATTTATTTTGTGACCACTATTACATTCTTATATACAAATATATTTTCTGTAACATGTTAGTGAGTTTTACTTATATTTTTCCAAAGAACTACTAGCTAGAAATAATATTATAAAAGACCCCAAATTCTTTACTGATATTTCATTTAAATCCAAGTTTCAATACAGGTTCCTACACGGGTACTCGGACTCGGTTCCAAGACAGGTTCCATTCAGGGTACCCTGGGCGTAACCACCAGGGTACCCGTTTCAGGTTCCCATCATAGGTTCCGGTTCCTACACATATAGGAATTGGAACCGGACCTGCATAATAACGGTTCCAAAAAATTGGAACTGGAACCTATTCGCATAGTATTGGTTCCGAGTAGATTCTGGTTCTGGTTCTAGTTTTACCTACTACCCATGCTCACTCTTATGACGATCATCACTCACCAAAACCTCTCAAACCCAAGGGCGGATGCAGTACTAGTTTAGGATGGGCATTGAAAAAAATATATATATATTAATATGTAGAATTTCTGGATTTTGGCCCACCCTAACATAAATATTAATGGATAAAAATATTAATGTGCAATTAGTTTTTATTTTGGCCCACCCTAAAATAAATTTATGGATCTGCTCCTACTCAAACCATACCCTCACCAATCCCGCCAATCGTTGGAAATCGAGTGATTAGGGTTTGTGCAATCGCCCATCTTAAGTCAAATTACAATCAATCCCAATCGCCAAAATTCAACCGTCCACCACCAAAAAACTCATTGACATCCCCTCTTCAAATGTCCCAATAACCTAGATCGAGTTTGCTCTCTATTTATCGTCGGAATATAAATTTGAATAGTACAGTGATATTTTAAATTAAAAGTATGTGAGTGAAAAAATGTCATTAAATGATTATTTGGTTGAAAAAAAGTCGTTAATTCATAAATAAATAAACAAATCATCAACAGTTGATGGATACGGTTGGAAACCAATAAAGCGTTTTTCAAGTACAAACACTCAATCATTATCTTTTTCACTTGAGATGTGCAAACTGGATGCTATTAGTTCATATATTATATATTATGTTGATACTGGATTTTGACACCAACAACTCGCACGTGCAAAATGCTAAATGGGCTTAGAAGTTACACGTGATATGGAAATGTGGAAAAAGAGAGTAAACAAAAGACGGTTTACATATGCTATTTTAGGCTAAGGTAAGCCAATCTCGTAAATGAGAGAGGAGCCTTGTATTTATAGTGGGAGGATTCAAGATAATGATTACAAGTCTGCAAGTGGGTAGGAGCCGTGCAAATCCTTCCTTGCATCCAATCGATTGTCTACACGAGAGATATCCTCAACTTATGTAGGGCTTGGGCAGGTGGACGATTCTTAGCTACTCGCAAGCCTGACATTCACCTGTTGTACTGACAAGAACCATACCTCTTCCATCATTGCGCGACGTGGCAACGTCTAGATGGCACAAAGCCTCCCTGAATTTTGATTGGCTCTTACTGACGAGAATCCACGTCGACCCTGACTTTTTAGGCATAACAGAAGCCCCCCAGTTTTTAAGGTTTAAGGATTGAACCTTGAGAACTTCATGATTATGCCACGACTTAACTTGTCCTGAATGATGTTTGGTCGATCTAATCGAGCTGCAAGGAGGTCGCAACATATACCTCTAAGAATAGCACCGACGACCTGAGGTGGTCTTCTCCAACAGGTTCAACGACGTGGGTCAAACCCTACTCAGTGTCATACTGACATGCTTTGAATCTAATTCGCAACTCATAACTTGAGAATACTTAGCACATTTTTTACCGAAAGCAAGGAATCACGTCGTCTTGAAACTGATACACTGCAAAGAGTGTTTCACTTGAATGACCTCTTCATATGTTATCTGTTGCACTTGACAGCTAGTCTGGTTAATAAAATAATCTTTATTCTGACAGACTATTGCGCAATAAGTGCCAGCCGTGCACATTAAATGCAAGCCATGCTGAAACAACATTCTCTTTCAGAGCATTAAATACGGATGAGGGCGCATTTAATGTAGAGGAGATGATCAAATCATCGCTTGGTTACTCCAATTGAGGGAAGCATCGATTGACACTCTCATGTGGCGGTTACTTCTTCTCGCGGATTAACGACACGTGGTCACAATCAATGGTGAGAAACACATCCTGCCCAAGCGTCGCTTGCCTAGGGAAGCCAATCGTTGTTTTTCCCCCTATAAAACCTCAGGCTCGCTTCAAGTTTTGTTCACAGAACTCATATTTTAAGAGAAAAAGCAAAACTCTCACGAAATTAGTCTGCTCTTTTTTCAGTTGATGCGCATTCTTCGTTACGACAAGAAGTTCCTTCCCTACAGCCAAGAGGTAAGGAGGACTTCTCCTTTGTTTTCTTTTATTATTTTGCTGGTTGCTTGACTTTTGCGATAATGGTGGGTATGAACTGTCTAGTAAACTTTCATGGTGCGTATTTTTGGATAGTGGTGAGAAGAGAGGTATTGTCTTTATAATGAGTGAGAACTTAGGGCACGAATCCTTAAGGATTCATCCCTAAGGGTTTTTCTAGGGTTTAAGGAAGACACATTAGAGTTTCTTTTGCTCTTCCACGTCATCGTATGGAACACTGTACGAAGACTGAGTTATCTTTGCATGTTGCCTCTTTTTCAAACTTTAGGAGCAATGGATGCCTCAGTGACCATAGCAGTTGAGGGGATGGGCTCGCAGGCACCGAGCGACCCAATGGGTCCCTTACAAGAAACCTTGTTAGTGGCCACCCGGGATGAGATACAGAAGGTAGTAGACCAATATGCACTTAGCGTGGATGTCTACTAGCACATAACATATACAACTCGGAATCCCCCAGAGGGAATGGCTGCAATCTCGGAGGCGATCTTCAAATGTGGGGCGTTGATACCTTTTCGCCCCTTCATTAGATCGATCTACAACCACGTCGAGGTTGCACCATTACAATTGACGCCCAATGTGTATATGATAGTTGTTGCTATGTATATTGCATGTGGCGAGAACGACCTTGGTGGGCTGATAGTGCTGGAGCTTGCATGCTCTTACTATCTGAAGAAGAACAATGATAAAGATTCTTTTTACCTCTCAAAGCGATCTACGATCGAGGGATAAATATTTGGTTATCCCAATAACTTCGGGGCTTATGAAACCAAAATTTTCCCTTTTAATATGATGACGTCTGCCAGTTTAGGGAGCCGAGTAGGTTTTCCTTTATTTCAATTTGCGAACTGTTCCTTTTCCTTTATTTTTTGTTTTCTAACGAACTTTTTCATCTCATTGCTGGAAATAACGACCAGATTAATGGCTCTAACTGATTTAAACCGAATTGTGGCATTCGGTAATCTACCTGAGCAAAGTCACGACGTGAGATTGCTCGTGACTACTGCCAACTTGAGAAAATACAATTTTTTCAATCCTTAAGCATCCCTGAAACCCCTAGTCCGTAAGCATCCTCACACGTAGAACCTCTTTCTTTTGCCTGTAGTGGCCTTTCGCTAACATGATTTCATGCAGCGACCACGCCACCCAGAGTTTTGAGGCCGATGACGAGGACCACGGGGTTTGTATTTCCCCGGGTCACCCCGACTAAGCCAACCGAGGCGATGCTTAGTGATACCCTCGTAGGAGGGATATAGATTGGTGTGCGAATATCCTCAGAACAACAAGGAGAAGCTTCTCGACTCGCGACTGCTCGCGTCCCTAAGCAAAAAACCATGGACTAAAAAACTAAGAAAAGAAAGCAGCTACAGGCCGAAGAATCGGAGTCCAAGCTAGAGGGCTTAAGGGTGCAGCCTGGGAGATCACAGTCTTACTAGGCTTTCTGCTCGAGAGTGCCCCCGAGGCATGCGCCTGACATTTCAATGATTCCCAATAGCTCGCGTAGAGGAGAAGGGGAGGCCGCAGTTACCCGAAGGAGAGCGGGCAAGCAACGAGTCAACGAGATGCCAATTCCTTCAGAGACAAACACGCTTGTGTTGGACTCCATGGGGCAACTCCCGGAATACCTGCAACCGGTGGTGTATACTTTGTTGGAGTACCAACTGGCTACAACCTTTGAGGAGTTCATGGCTTTTCGACTCGCGGACCTGATGGCTACAGCGTTTCAACTGCAAAGCTAGGTAAAACAGCTCGTTCTTCCCGAGGACTTCCCAATACAAGATGATTTTCTTAGCCTTTATGACTTTCGAAAAAATGAAGGTTAACTCTTGTTTCTTTTCTCATGCGGTCTCTGCTCGCCTTGCATATGGCCTAACAGAAAACCAACCTAGACTCTGCTGGAGGGCTCCACGAGCTAAGATATGAGAATGCCAAGCTAAAAAATGACTTCGCGACTCTGGACATAGAGGCAAAGGCGTATCACATCCAGGTGAATCAATACTTGATGGAGAGAAACTCTGCCCTCCGCACAGTGGAGTTCCAAAAGGCTGAGCTCGAGAAGAAAGGCGAGGAGAACAATGAGCTCCAAAGGACAGTGGCTAGACTCACCAAAGAGTGTGGTGAGAAAGAGCAGGAGCTGAAGATAAACTCGTAGTTAAAATCAACACGGTACGTGTCTTATTATCTTTAGCTGCAAACCTAGATTGGCCCTTACAACAATTCGATGTAAAAAATGTTTTCCTACATGGAGAGTTGTTAGAAGAGATCTATATGGATCCTCCACCAGGGTGTATTTCACCAAAGAAGCACAACCAAAAGGTATGTAAATTAAAGAAAATTTTATATGGGTTGAAGCAATCTCTAAAGGCATGGTTTAGGATGTTCACAAAAGTTATGACATCTTTTGGCTACCATCAGAGCAATTCAGATCACACATTGTTTCTTAAAAAAAAGCAAGGAAGGGTCACTACACTTATTGTATATGTGGATGATATGGTGGTTACAAGAAATGATCTAGAAGAAAGGAAGGCTCTGCAAAAGTACTTGTCAAAGGAATTTGAGATGAAAGACCTAGGTTCTTTGAAATATTTTCTTGGAATCGAAGTATCTTGATCTAACAAAGGTATATTTCTACCACAAAGAAAGTATGCCTCGGATGTGCTATAGGAAATTGGTATGTCAGCATGTCAACTAGTTGATACACCAATAAAAAAATGTTTGAAATTAGGAGTCAAGACTGATTAAGTACCAGTTGACAAAGGGAGATACCATAGACTTGTGAGAAGATTGATGTACTTATCATACAGTAGGCTAGATCTTGCTTATGCATTTAGTATAGCTAGTTGGTTCATGCATAATCCCGGAGAACAACATATGAATGCAGTTACGCGCATCTTGAGATATTTTAAACATGCTCCTGGAAATGGAATCCTATTTACTAAAAATGAGGACTACCAAAATGTGAATGCATATACTAATGCTAATTAGGCTGGAACAGTGGATGATAGACAATCTACTTCTAGTTATTTCACTTTTGTAGGTGGTAATCTAGTCACTTGGGAAAGAAAAAAACATAATGTTGTGGCACGTTCAAGAGCTAAAGCCGAATTTAGGGGAATGACACTTGGGATTTGTGAAACTTTGTGGCTAAGATTTCTCTTGCAAGATTTGGGCTATCAATCTAACCAACCAATCTAGTTATATTGTGACAATAAACCAGCATGTGACGCTCACAATCCAGTTCAACATGATCGTACGAAGCATTTTGAAGTAGATAGATTTTTCATCAAAGAAAAGCTAGATGAAAAGATTATTGAATTGCCCAAGATTCAATCAAAAGATCAATTGACAGATATTCTTACCAAGGTTGTCTCCAAACGTATATTTTTCTCACAAATTTTAGACAAGTTGGGTATGTGTGACATCTACGCACCAACTTGAGAGGGGGTGTTGAGATTTCAACAATATTTCCTGAATATTTTTGGATCTTCTTATTTTGTTAGTTTTAGGATACTCATAATGTCCTTGATATCCTTTAATCTCCTGATTATGTTTGTATATTATAATTGACATAATTAGGAGATTCCTTAGATTGTATCCTCCTTATATAAAGCCTGTAAGTCGTAATGAATTAATAAATGAATTGAAACATACAATTCTTCGATTAAACAAATTTAATATTCTAATCCCTAGAGCAAAGATAAATGTAAACAGCACAGTGAAGAGAATAACAAGACAATATATTCTATCTCTTCTGGAAATTTAACATCTTAACCCCCAGAGCAAAGACAAATGCAAAGAGCACAGTGAAGAGAATAACAACAACTGCAACTACTCCAAGAAAATCATGCTTGTAACCGAAAAAATAATCCAAAAATTGCTTCACTGTTTCACCCGTATATCGTCCAAGAAATTGGGAATCCCCAAAAGTACCATCTCCACCAAATAGGTATTCTCTGTGATCATAAAAGTTGATAAATGAAATGGGGTTAATTGATCATTGGATATGTAATATTGTATGAGCTTAGGAAAGATAACATTTGAATGAAGGCGGGAATCCGGCACTTACAGTTCTTGGGACGATAAATCCGGAAAAGAGGTTCCATATCGAGTAAAGGGAGGAGGCGACCACAGCAGCGATGTGTTGGTTTGGTGTCATCGCGACAGCCATCATGCCATAGAAAGTGAAGTACATCAAACATACGAAGATGTGGAAAAAATACCAAAAGAATTTGCCAGCATCCCAATCAAATTGGAACATTGCATAGACTAGAATGCCATAGACTACACATTGAGCAAAGATATAAGGAATCTCAACCACAACCTGGATGAAGAGACAACAAAAAGTTAAATTCCAATGTCAAATTCACAAAGAGATTTATAAATAAATATCAAGCATGTAACATGGGAAAAAATTTTACTTCTGCAAAGGCATATGACATTGGTGAATACATTCCAGCTGCTTTTTCTCTGTAAAATACAGTCCTTTCAACAGCCACTACTGGCTGCACGGCTGTGGCATTTTGGACACCAAGGAAGAGAACAGCACCATACATGGAACCCATTGCATTAAACAGATCTTGTCGTTTACTCCTATATATCATTTAAAATGTTTAGATTGAAAGGCAGAAGAAACTATATAACTCTGAATTATTTTGAATGTACTGTACTGATATTCAGTGGTAACTTGTAACTCACGTTTTGGTGCCCATGTCCCAGAATATTGTCCCAAATGTCAAAGCTATGAAGGAGGTGAACAGAAATCTGACGGCGGAGTATGATGTATTCCGCCAGTATGACCAACGTTGTTTCCATAAGCAAGCTATACATTGGGTGAAAAAGGATTGGGAGTATTGAGTGGGGAAATATAGGTCCTTTGTACCCGGAACAGGCCTGCTTAAAGAGTGCTATGTTTCTCCTGAAACACAATGACACAAAAATTAGCTATAAATTTAAGCTAATAACAATAGAAAAGTAGTCATGTTTTGGGAGACTGGTGATGTATGGTGGTTATTATCATGAACTTACTGATACAGTTCTGAGTTTTTGAAAATCTCAGCAAAATCAACCCCCAAAGCTATTTCTTGTGATTCATTGGTGACTTCCAACATCCAAGTAGCTGGATTGTACCCATCTTTAATTTTAGGAACTCCTTGAATTCCCTACAGAACAGGAATGCTCTTGCCTTAGCAAGTTTCATAATGTAATCTGAAGTTAAATTTTCATTCTCTGTAATTTGTGAATGTCCATCATATCATACCTCGAAATACTTTATAAGGAGGCCAGAGTGGCGACCCAATGACCCAGCATATATCGCTTGTCCCCCTCGCTTCAGTAGAAAAAGCTGCAATGCAGTGTTTAAATTAGTATCATACTTGCAGATACAGAATCTGAACCTCCACTATTAAGACTTTCACCTCATCGAAGGCTTCAACTATGGCAATGCTTGGCTGATCAATGGTGCACACCACTGTTCTTCCTGTGTCCACTGTGTTCCTAACTGTTCTCATAACGATGGCAGCAGCTCTTGCATCTAGACCGGAAGTTGGTTCATCCATAAAGATGATTGAAGGGTTTGCCACAAGCTCAACTGCGATGGTAAGCCTCTTGCGGTGCTCAGTCGACAGACCGTCGATACCAGGCAAACCAACTAGTCCTTGTCTCAATGTATTTAATTCCACTAGCTCCATGACTTCCTCAATGAACATCTGCAAACCACAGGTAAATATGAGTTAGTACAATATATACAACTTAGTTGCTTCTGTCTGACTTAGTTGGCTTAATTTGTTTCATCTTTAAATGAAACAAAGATAAAAAAATGAAAATGAACCTTGGAACACAGAGGTTTTCTTTACCAACCTTCCCAGTTTCAGAATCAACTTCAGGGGGTAATCGAAGCCACGCTGAGTAGACCAGAGATTCATATACTGTTACATAAGGAGAATGGATATCATTTTGCTCACAGTATCCCGAAATACGAGCAAATGTCTCTTGCTTCTTCGGGTACCCAGAAATTGTGATGGTCCCCTCAATGTATCCGCCAGTTTTCCTACCAGCCAATACATCCATCAGAGTGGTTTAACCAGCACCGCTAACACCCATCAAAGCAGTAAGAACACCTGGCCTGAAAGCACCACCCAAACCATTCAGAAGCCTCAGTTTGTCTTCAACAACACCTTCAAGTTTCATTTCCTGCATAGTTTCATTCAAACGTATAGCCATCAAGTCTGGAATAAATTACATCATAATCATATACCGTCACAACATTCGGATATTTGGAAATTTAGAAAAACTTAAGATTACCTTTGGCATGTCAACCGAGTATGAAATTTCATCGAATGTAATGGAATGTGGTTCAAATGGAAGAACCATTCCTTTTTTCTTTTGATGACTTGACTGAGCAGCTGCCCCTGTGATTGATATGTCATTTATAATTTATCAAAGTCCTAGTAAGAAATATGACATACATAAATACAGAAACATTACTAATGAGCTTAATCACCTGAGTGAGGTCTGTGACTAGAACTACTTGCATGGGTTGATAACTGAATGGCTCCTCCACTTCTTTTATCATGTTCATTACTTCGAGATTCCTCCGGTAAAACAGCCCGAGGCTTACCGAATGCTGCGCGTATTTTGCACAATTTAGAACACAGTCTCTATCTTTTCAGAAGGAATCAAAGTGATGATAGTAAAGATACTCACGGTTGAGAAAAGTAAGAGCCAAAGTGTAGCCGAAATTGAACAGTAGTGTAAAACCAACCAAAGCCCCTGCTCCTATCCAATACCAATATGAATATCGGAAGAACCCTCGAGACTTCATAACTGCAACTCCCAGTGGTTCCGTTGAATATATTGGCACAATCTTCAATATAGAAAAATTTCAGGAATCGGAAGATTATCAGATGAAAAATACACAAATGCCCACAAGACATTCTCGACATTACCTTTTTCCAACCATGTCCAAGAAAATCATTCACAACTAGTGCGTTCTGCGTATACATCAAAGGTGAACACCAATAAGCCCATATCCACCAGTCCTTAACATCCTCTGTGTTATCAAACAATAAAAAGGAAATGTTACATTAAGATTTGAGAAAGATTTAACATCTTTCAAATATATATGTGTACTTCTCTTACTTCCCAATATCATGAAGCCACCCAATGCAACAAGCAGCATCAATACATATGAACCGTATGTACTAGCAATGACCATGGTCCTGCCTGCTGCTGCTATGAGTCGGAACAAACCAGAAGCCATTTGGTTGAGAATTACGAGCAAGAAGAATTGCTTTGCAAACCTGCAACAAGTAGAACACCTTTTAATTAAAACAGTTGAATTTATAGAGCAAATGTGTAGAACAAAAACTTTGCTAGTTCCTAGTGAAATTTTTTATTTCTTTATTTTCTTACCTTCCAACATTAGGATCAAATCCTATTACATAATAGGTTAAGAATACCCAAACACCAGCCTCTACAAATGAGACTGGTATCTTGAGGATCCATGTTGGAAGAGCATACGCCCATGAAGGATAGAATCGGAGATCTCTTTGCTTGTAAAAAACAGGAAGCTTTACTATGGTCATGGAAATCTCTGACATTCCATTGAACATAATCATCGTAGCCGCGAAGTAAAGGGCACCAGTGTAAATTATTCCATCTACATCAGTATCTCTGTGCATCTTGGTTCGGAAGAACAATGTCATAGCAACAAATTGAAGGTTTTGGAGCTAGAGAATTCTACGGAAATGTAGCTGTTATGTTGGGTCACACACACACTCAAGAATGTTTCACACGGGAATTAACTTTCATTGAACAGAAATGCTGAATATAAACATGGTTTGCACTGCAGTTACACCTACTCTGCAGCAGACTTAAAATCAAAATTTAAACAGCCATACTTTACTAACAACTACAAACACATCACATTACATCTGCACCTAATCAACAGCAGATTTTTAGCTGAATTTACCTAAGATATACATTATAAAAAACAAAGAAATGCTGGTGCATTACGGTAGAAGCTAACAGCAACAAAACACCAGATTTTTGCCGCCAGAACATGCAGCTCCAGTACTTCAAAATATTGACCAACTTCATGACCTTCCAGCATAATATCATTTGATCAACACAAATGCCATTACCGAAAGCTAGTTGCAGGGGAAAATATCAGCATTAATTATTATCACATAAATAAAAGACTGAAGTAAAAAATCAAATAGTAATACCCACTTGGCCAAGCTTGAAGTAGTAAACAACGGAGTTCCTCTTCATCAGCAAAAATTCTCTGGAGAAGCTAGCTTTTAACAATTCCTTCTTGCTGACACCATATGTTTTGCTAGTCAAAGCAGCAGGGTGGCTCTTCCTCTTATCAAATGGAGTTGCAAGCTCATCACCAAGTTTCCGACTCACATGGAATGATTGAAATGCATCAGAGAATTCCTTTACTGTTATAAACCTGTAAGGCTCGTCTTTACTTGTCCAATACTGCTGCTGATCTTTCCTTGACGTTACCTGCAACATTTCAATATTAATGAAGATTCAATATGACCCTTTACATGTCCAATTGTACAAAAATAAAGGAAACAAACGCGCAAAAAGACCACCATTAGCACATACTTCTTGCAAGAAGTCAGCCACGCCTTTCCTTTCAGGACATTTGAACCCCATGGATTCAAAAAATTCTAGGACTTGTTCTCGAGGACCCTGTAGATAATTTGACCTTCAGACAGAAGGATAATGTCATCGAAGAGATCGTAAGTCTCCGGTGCCGGCTGGAGGAGAGAGATCAGAGCGGTACAATCAAGGATGTGAATGCTTTGCCTGATACAATTCACAATTTGGAAAGTTGTTGAGCTGTCCAAACCAGTAGATATCTCATCCATGAACAGTGCATTCGCCTGTCCAACAAGCATTTCGCCTAAGATTAAAGAACCAAAAATGTTTATATGCTTTAATTGAAATGGAAAGAACAATTTTATCTATGTATTCAATTTAAATGAATTAATAAAGTTTAGTGTTTCCTGTTGTAACTCGCTTCTTTTGTCCTCCTGAGATACCTCTAAACATTTCATCACCCACCAAGGTATCAGCACAGACTTCCAGTCCTAAAATCTGTAAATTTAAGAGGGAGAGTAATTATACCAGTGAAATCATGTTACTTGTTCTTGAGTGATAATCATTCATTATGTTAATTACCTTTAGAATATAATCAGTGATCATACTGGCTTCTTCGCCTGCGGTTGCTGCCGCCTGTGACATTAGAATTGACCGAGAAAAATAAGAAACTCAATAACCTTGAGTGCAACTAATTAAGCACAAAATATCAAGAATAATTCAGGAAATGATTTGACATAAAAGGAATGAATCGATTCTCAATTTTCATGAAGGAACTTCCAACAAAAAACCCATATGTATATCATCTGAAACAAATTTCAGCTTCTCTCACCTTCATGAAGACATCAATATCAGGGTCAGGCTTAATATTTGATGCTTTTTCTCTTCTTGACAACTCGGATAACATCTCTTCATTTTCACAAAAGGAGTAATCTATCAGTTATGCTAAAACTACTTGAAAATCATCAGACTACGTTCTAAAATTCATAGTTAAAGTTGAAAAGGAGAAAATTCTTACCTATCCATGCGGTTCTTGAGCTTCAAGAGGAACTGCTCGTTATCAGTTTCAGCAATCTTCACCAACCTATCAATCAACTGCTGCTTTTCATGAAATCCAAGATTGTGTACATCAATTTCACTAGGACCACCTCCTTCAGTTGTCAATATTCCTTTTCTCAGACGATCAAAAGTCGGCAATCTCTCTAATGCAGCCCATTTTAATGCCTCTTCATCGTCTTCACCTCTTGAAGACCTCGAAAACACGTCCGTGGTGTTGCCGCTTCTCCAGAAGGAATTACTTCCTCCTCCACGTAAACTACTTCCCACTCTGTAAATATCACCTCTATCCATTGCTGAAGCTCTCAACCCTCCAAAATTTTCAGCCTCTTTTCTTCTTCTTTTATTTTTTTTTAATTATTTATTATTATTATTATTATTATTTTTGGTTTAATTTAAGAAGAAAAGTAATCAAAGAACTGAAGAGGGGAGCTCTTAGCCAAACATTACAATGCAAAGATCTTTATATTGCATGGAACCTTTTTCTGACGATCCCTTTATAAAGTAGTACGATCAAGATTATAATTAATAAATTGAAGATCTAACACACAGTGGCGTAGTAAGAAAGAACCGAATCTCCGTGGCCTGCATGGCTCACAGAGTTTTTATTTTTGTAATTTATTTTAAAAAAAAACTGTATAACCATTAAAATGATTTTTTTGGCCCCTCAATTTTCTGGCTTTTATTTTGTCCCCTACGTTTAAGATTCTGGGATCTAGATCCGTCCCTATAGTACTCTAGCTCATGTTGAGCATATGCTGAAGATGGAGCCTTCAAGACTTGATGATTTTAGAGTTGAAATTTCATCTAATTGATGATCAGTTGTTACAATTAGAAACATAAGACCTCACAAAGAATTAATTATAGAATAATATTATATATTCCAATTTATGCTCCAAAACTTATGTGATTATATTGTTAGAGTGCATACCTAATTTATAATAATGTGACACCATTTGAGACGCAAACTTGAGATGTATATAGTATTATTCGTAAGTATAATTATAATTTAGAAAGAGTTTTCGACATTGACAATAGCGCAAATGATTTTCCCACCCAAGGTTTGCCTTAATGACATTTTCCATCCAAAAAGTTTGAAAATATCACTTTCCCACCCAACGTTTATTTTATATTAATAACCAAAATACACTTTACTTTCTTAACAGGAGCTCGACAAGTTATCAAGAACCAAGGTAAGACGGATTCTATAGAGTGGAGGCTGGTGGATCGAATAGTGGTGACTAGTCGAATATTGGTTGTCGGAATCAGTTAAGAACAAGAAACCCTATAATTGCGGTGGCCGAAAATCAGCTAGAAATCAAATACCAGAGTGAGAGGGATTTTGTAGAGAGTATACCGATGTTCAAATAGTGGTGATAGAGAGAATTTTTGCCATTGGAATCGGCTTTGGTTAGTAATAGAATATTAACTTTATATGGAAAAGTGGTATTTTCAAACTTTTTGGGTGGGAAATGTCATTAAGGCAAACCTTGGGTGGGAAAAAGTTGTTTACTCTTTACAATTAATATTGGCCAAGAAAGAAATTAATAAGTTGATTTCTTGAACAAATAATCAAATTTAAAAAACGTGATGATTTCTGTGACTATATCATAATTTAAAAAATGAAAAATTATATATTAAATTGTGACAAAATATCCCGTTTAGACAACCTGTATCACATTGACAAAATATTCATACGGTGCATTGCAACCATAAGTTTACATATTAAATTGAAAAATAAATAAATGTAGTACTGCATGAGTCTTTATTATATAGTTGTACATATAGCATTATTCATATATGTCATCTTTAAGATTTCAAAAAAATATTATTTTGGTACAATAAGATTTAAAAATAGTTATTATAGTCCCTTTCAGATAGACCTGACAAAATGGGTTGAGACCCATAAGTCGACCCATACCCGGATAAATTATATAGGATATGGGTCTGTATTATTAAACTCATTTTTTAAAACCCGTATCCGATCCTACCTGTTTTATAAATGGGTAGACCGGGGGCGCGGATAAAAAAAAGTTTCTCTTTCGTAGCATGTGAGCAGACGTCTACAAGCTACAACACCTTTTGTTTGCCTTCTCTCTCTCTCTCTCTCTCTCTCTCCAAACTTAAGTTCTCTTCTATACCATCAAACTTTTTGGCCTATCCCATCAAACTTTTTGGCAGGTAGAGTTGGCTAAATCTATTCACAAACTTCTCTTCTCATGTTCATTCGTAGTCCGCCTCTTTCCTATCAAAATCATTCACAATCTCTTCAGCCAGCCCTTCTCACTTTTGGTTCATCAAGATAGGTCGTAGAGCAGCACATTCTCATTTCTTCAAATTGTTTTCTCTTAATGTTTCTCAATATTTCAGAGCTTTTAAGAATTTTTCTTATTTGGGTTTGTTTTATGTGGTTGAGTTATGGGAAAAAATGAAAAACACTGTATAATTTTGGAAACAAGTTTTCTTTTCTTTTTGTTTTTTCAAGGATTTGAAGATTTTGAGGTTGTTCTTTTTTGGGTATTTGCTTTTGGGTTTAGGTTTGGTTTGAAGAATGGTGATAAAGATGATGAGGTAGCAGCCATGGCCGCCTCTTGTGAGTTGTGATGAAGAAGTACGAGGTGAAAATGGTGGTATAGAGGGTGGAGTGGTGGAATCTGGCGCATGAGATTGCAGAGAAGAAGGAAGAAAACAGAACAAAGATTTGCAGTTGAGATTCGTTGGAAGGGTCCTAAAGTACTTTGAGAAGAAGGGTCAAGAGGAACTTCACCAGAAACGGGCACCCGCAGGTCCACACGTACCCGTGTAGGGTAAGGTACGGGCCTAAAGTATTGAACCCGTTTAAATCAACCCGTTTAAGACCCGTACCCGTTTAGACCCGAACTGTACCCGGTCTACCCACCCGTTTTGCCAGGTCTACTTTCAGATTAATGTGGTTAGAGACAATTAAATAGTATAAGGGTACGATTGTCTTTTCATACTTTTTCATTATATTAATTTCTAATTTCTTAATTTTTTATTCTATATTAATACAACAACAACTAATGAAGGGACAATAGACATTTAAGTTTCAAACCATTAGCACAGTTCATAAATTTAGAGGTGGTCAAGGACCAATCCCAAGCAGGCCCGGGCCTGGGCCCGTTTGGGACTGGTCCTTTTGGGATTGGGATTGGGACTGGGACCGATCCCAGGGCCATGAGCAATTTTAGGACCCGGACCGGTCCTAGAGGCCTGAAAATTTTATTTTTTTTCCCCTGATCTTTTTTTATATTTTAGGGGCGAAATGAAATTTTGTAGGGGGTTTTTAGTATTCTTCAGGGATAGATTAGTAAGTTTAATTAATTTTAAAAAATAATAAATTAATTAATAGTTAATTTTAACATAAATGTAATATTTACATTTCACACATTCACGCTTCACAAATAAACAATTAAATAAATTTTTTTTATTAAATTATTCATCTTCATCGTCAACAATATTTACATCATTCAAATCTGTATTCCTAAAGAGTTCAAGTAGTTCGGGATCTTCAAGGTGCTGTTGTAGTCTTCTTTCTGCATGAGTCCAATCTCGTAAACACGTTATCACTTCAATCATCTCATTGGTTAAAGAACATCTTCTGTCTTCAACAATCCGGCCACTTGTTAAAAATGTTGACTCGGATGCAATTGTAGAAACCGGCACAGATAAAATGTCACTTGACATTTGGGCTACAATGGGGAATCGACTTTCATGTTGGTTCTATCATTGAAGAATATCCATGTCACATTTCTCCTTCCTCATCATGAAGGACAAGTCCACTTGTAGGTAGTGATTTAGCTCATTTGGTCCATGTATGTACGAGCTGGAACTGTTACTTCTGCCATGTTCCATATACGTCCACTTGCTCAATCCTTGACGGAGATCGGCATCAGGGTCTTGATCGTCTCTCCTAAACATTCCACTTCCACTTCCACTATACCTGTTCTCATATAAGGAAAAAAGGTTATCTAATTTTTGCTTAAAGTCAGTCAAATAAGACGTATAATCATGTCCTAAATGTTGGCCTAACTCAGTAATTATACAGTTAACTACATGTAATTTAAACCTAAGATCTACAATAAGGCCTAATCCATATAAGAATGAAATATCTAACCAATATTTCTCATACTTTTCTTCCATCTTTGAAATAATTTCCCTTAAAACGTTATTATATCTATATTTAGCAAAAGTTTTAGTAATTTGAAGTAAAATATTTAACACTAAATTAGTAGTCGGATAATAAATACCACTTAATGTATTAGTAGAATCATAAAAAAATTTAAGAAATGAATAAAAAAGTTCACAAACCGCCCAATCATCATAGCTAACAACTTCCTCTAGATAGTGCTTCTCGTTGACGAAATCTGTAATTTGTTTTGCAGTTGGCAAAGCTTTTTCCAACATCAAGTACGTGGAGTTCCAACGGATAGGCATGTCCGTACATAACTTCAAAGGTCGAACCGGTGAGTCCTCTTGTCTACAATATTTGACGTACTCCTGCCATCTTTTATAGCTACCGCTGACGATAAATCTGATAGCCGCTTGCACCCTTTCCATCTTCAATGTATAGCATCTAAACCTGCTTTAACAATCAAATTGATGATGTGGCAAGCACATCTCTGGTGAAAAAATTTGTCTTCACCACGCGAATCCAATCTCTTTTCAAATAAATAGATTGTCACGGTGTTAGCAACTGCATTATCAAGCGTTAGCGCTACAACTTTATCAGTTAATAGATATTCTTGCAAAACTTCAAGAATTGTAAAATAAATAGTCTTAGCACTATGTTTTTCATATAATGGTTTAAAACCCATCAATTTTTGTTGCAAACCCTAATTATGATCTAAGAAAAGTACTGTGACAGTTAAAAAATCAGTTTTTGATCTACAAGCCCATATGTCTGATGTAAGTGTAATAGATATATTCTTAAAATTTTGAAATTCGTTTTTAAGTTTATTATTTATTTTGTTATAAAGTTTTAGTATATCTCTTCTACTTGTACTTCTACTAACAAGGGTATATGCTGGACAAAATGCAGTTTTAATCATGTGAATAAAGTAAGGATTTTCAGATAAACAAATTGGAGAGTCCGTAGCAACTATGAATCTTGTTATTTTCTCTCGTACAACATGTGCATTGTATTGCCATGTTGAGAAAGTTAAGGATTGTAGATTAAAATTAAGTGGAGTTTGAATTTGCCTACCTGATCCGGTTGAAGATGTACTGGACAGTTGCATTATTTGAGGGTGCTTCTTCTCCAAGTGTCGTCGCATCGTTGAAGTCCCCTTCTCAGCGCCAATAATGGTTCCATAGAAATTGCATACCCGACACAATTCTTCCCCCTCCCCATTTGTCTTTGGCCGTTTTGATTTGGTGAAGTGTCGCCATACATCGGACACGACCCTCTTTAATGGTCGGGGGGGTTGGGCTATACCCGTGTCCGTTGACTCACAGCTTGCATGTGTTTGGCTACACCTCATCCTGGCCGAATGTGGTTGTGGAATTGCCGTTGTTGTCTCTGGAGGAAATGGTGAAAATGGATTGAACCCTTCTATTTCATCAGTGGATTGAACGTAAAACTCATTTGGGGATGATTCTCTGAATGCATTATTTCGGGAATCTATTATAAATTTATGATAAAATAATAAATAATTAAAATGAAAAAAAGTTAAATAATAATATGAATAAGAGATGATATTGAAAAATAGAAAAAAAATAATATGAATAAATTATAAATATAAATATAAATTGAATGAGAATTTGATTGGAGTAGAGAGTAGAGAGATTGAGAACCCCAAACAGCCCACCCGCCCCCAAACAGCCAACAGTCATTAAACAAAAGTAAATTTTCTTTTTTAATTTTATAAAATATCATTTTAACCTTCATAATTTATGTTTATTCTAAAATTTATAAAGAATTTTATGTAATTTTATATTTTACAAGGGACTAAAAAGAAAATGATTAAAAAGGTTTGGGCCTAGGCCGGACCTTGGAGGAGGGCCCAGTGGGGGGATTGGGCCCTCCTCCTTAGGCCTGGTCCCAGGACCCAGCTTTTGGTCTAGGTTTTTGGATCCAGTCCCAAACGTCCACCTCTATTCATAATTAATAATTCCCTAATTGCAACAGACAAGGTTTATAATGAATTTTTCAGATTTTATTGGACTGAAGTGATACTTTTTCCAAATCTTAAGAGATTTCATTATAATATCAAAGTGAATAATATAAAAGGATTAACGTTAAAAAATATAATATCTCTTTCATCAAAATGTATATGGAATGCGCTAATCCACATATCATCAATTAATTAATTATTTAATAAAACCTCTTTAACGTCCTCCCAAAGATTTTAATCTAGATGCATGCACAGAACCTCTTTGTATGACGAGATTATAATGTTCATACTGAAATCCAGTTTTTGATCTTGAAATTAGTAAATACAGTACATGTAATTAATGGTCTTCAACATGATGTTCTAGAATGTCAACTTTCTATTAGCGATCCCAACACAGATACATTCTTTAAAATCTTTGTATCTTAAAAGAACTAAAGAAGGAGAGCGACCAAAAGCAACCTTATATTAAGATATTATTAAATCAAAGAACGCAATAACAAAATAACTTCTATTTAAATAATAGTTTAATGATATTTTTTTATCTATAAAGCTTTAAAATACTATTTTATTATTTAAATTTATATTTTATATTTTATTTTGATATCGTTGTAGCTCCACACAACCACCATTATTTTCTCTGATCAATTAGGGTTGATTATTGTTTATTTAACAATATCTTAATCAATAATGCTATAGATATCGACGCTTTGCACCGAAATGTTAAACCAAACGACATGTCACTTGACTCAGACGAACCACGTAGTATGATAAAAAATATTTTACAAATGAACAGCCGTTCATTTGTAATGGACAGACGTCCTTACTTATTGGAAGGGAATCCACCTATAAGGATGCTCATTCATAGTTTAAAATAAAAAAAATTGATAACAAAAATCATAAACGTCCATCTATATACTAATAGGGATGCCTGTGACGAGCGTCCCTCTTAGATGGATGCCATCCATTTCCGTCCATTAAATAGGGACTCTGTTCCACAACAGAATCTCCTTTTTCCCGCATGAGTCGGAAGTTGGCAACTCTTATACATGTGAAATGAGTTTGCTCATTTCAACTTCTGTTTAATTTCTGCGTGCTTAAATTCTTTTTAATTAGATGGCATAGTAGTTTAAGTTCTTTGTGTTCACTTTAATTAATGTATGTCAATGCATCTTGCTCATGTGTTCATGAGACTTCTGGGGTTTGCTATGATGTGCCCACTGATGCAATAATCCACTTATTTACCTTGAATTCACCAGCCTGTGAGTATTGCCGTAAATGCATCAACTAATGCATGCATATAAACATATGCTTGCCTACTATTTATATATGCTATGATTTACTTATGTTGATTTTGCAGGTCAAAATACATCTTCCGAGGAAGAGGTTGATTTGAATGACTTCTACATTGATCCCCAAGCTGAGGACAGGGAACTGAAAGGTCAGCTTTTGCGCAAGTATAGTGGATATCTGGGCAATCTCAAGTAGGAATTCATGAAGAAAAAAAAAAGAAAGGAAGGCCACCAGCAGTTGTTAGATTGGTGGAACGTACATTACAAGTGGCCTTACCCATCGGTATCACTACATTTCTTCCGTTTTATATATGCTTAGTGCCCTAATGTTTAATTGCTTAGATGTTCTTTGCTTTATAGAGTAAGAGGTGACATGTTTGCCTTGCAGGGATACAGACATAGGAGTAATTATAATACAACTAATTTTCAGTAGTCTTCTTCCTTTCACCTGCAGTACCGTATCTGTCTCAAGCCAGTTTTATTAAAGTTTCATTAAATTAAATGGGATTAACCGGAGCTATAAGATAACCTGTTCAATATACAGTAACAATAAGACTGTGTCTCTTGTTGACTTGAACAGATGCGTACAAAAAAGAGAAATCAATTAAAATACTGCTGAAATGTCCGTTTGCATTCAGTATCTTACTCAACTCAAACTGTCTTGTGGCTTTTCTGACCATGGTGATCTACTAATTACTTTCTTAAAATCATTGGTTTATTTTCTTGAACAGCCTCAACAATTGAGTTTGTGATCTGTATTTGCCCATATTTGACCTCGGTTTGTAAATCGAGTGCATCATCTATGCACTTATTGTTGTAATGTAACTCTCTTATATGTTACAATTAATGTCTGCATTGGCACAACCTTTGAAAAATACTATTAATCTTCTAGTAATCAAACAAGTGTAACAGACGGCAGGGAATCGTGGGACAAGTGTTACAATTCCCTACTGAGAAAGCTCAACTAACCATTTGACTGGAAAAACCAGCAACAGTTGTAAGCATTTATTAAATTTTCCATACCACAAGCCTCAACAACATACAGTTGAGCCATTCCCATCTCATAAAGTAAGCCTTGAACCACATAACCATAAGAATTATCGACTATTTATAGCTATTAATCCATTAACATTAAATATGCTTTGAATTAGCCTCCCTAAGTAATAAACTTTAAAAAGTCATGATATAACCAGTGCAGTTAAAGAACTCCTTTTGAACTTATGTCCTCATCCCCTTTGATGAGGATATGGAAGTAGAGTTATACCAAGTAAAATGAGCAACCACCAATTGTGGTCCTTAATCTGATGCGTCTCACAGAGATAGTAGTGGCACTGATGATAGTGTGGTAACAACAATAAGATGAGAAAATTTAGCTGCCCGGCCATCCCAAGTTTCGATTTAAGAAAATGGCCTTGAAAACGTTTTTCATTTTTTTTTAATTTAGAGAAGATGATGTGGCATAGTTAGGATTAATTAAACACGTAAAATGGGTTAAAATGAAAAGATTAAAACATGTGGGCCGAATCATTAATAATGAAAGTTTTTAAAATTTGAAATTTCTCAAAACAAGCCCCACCTATTCACCTCGCTTAATCGAAATTCATTAGGGCAAAAAACGATTTCTTGAACCAAAGGGAGACTGCGATTTTTTCCGATCGAACCTGCAAATTTGCACCCTAAAATCAATTTCTTGAACCCTAAACCGAATACAGTCGCGATTTTCGGCGATATAGTCGCGATTTCCGATCTATTTCTTGAACCGTAAAATCGATTTCTTGAACCCTAAACGGAATCTGTGCGATTTTCGGCGATACAGTCCACATTTCCGATCGAAATTGCAAACTTTGACACCAAATTCAATCCAAAACCATGGCTGACACTCACAATGAGAAGGAAAACCCAACTCCACTTTGAATCCTAGATTCCGGTGGCGCAAGCAGTTCAATGGCTGCTCCAGTGGATCATCCGATCAGTGAAGGTGGTCCACAGGCAGAGGAGATGCCGGCGGCACAAGAACAGAGGAAAGAATCGGCAAACGGTTCTAAAGACAAGGAGTCATGCAAGAATTCAGGCCAGGAGGAGGAGGCTGGTGAAGAAAGGGTACGTTGTTTTGGGAATATTGCTTGTACTGTCGCTTAAGCGATCATTTATTAATTTGTTTTACTCATGATCGTACTTATGATCGTTTAAGCGATCTTATCGAGGCAGAATCACAGATATAAGATCGCTTAAGCGATCTTTTGTATCACTTAAGAGATTCTTTCAGTTTACTCTTGGTCGTTTAAGCGATCTTGCACGAGGCAAAGTCAAGATCTCTTAAACGTTCCGAAATCGCTTAAGTGACTACAGTGGTAATTTTTTGTTGCTGATATTTTGTTTATTAGTTGTTTTGGTTTATTTTTGTTGCTGAAATTTTGTTTATATCGATTGTGTAGATTATACGGACCGTAAACTGTAGAGACTACAAGTTGGAGCTTATAAGTGAGAAGGTACCCTACTTCCTTGCAAGGGTGACGATGAGGTCGAGTTGGGATGTTTTTGACAGAATAAGGGACATTTTAGCTGGAATGAGGTATGGTGTAAGAGATTTCCATCGCACTTGTTTCGGTCAGTTTTTAAGAATCAGAACAAATTGGAAAAAGGCATTTTGGGGGCAGGGAGTGCATTACATGTTGCTGCACTCAGCAAAATGCAATAAAAAAAAAAAAAAGAAATGTGGTTCGTGGTGGATGGAAAGCCACTACGGTTTGGGATGATGGAGTATGCCTTGGTGATGGGCTTAGGATGTGGGGAAGTGCCAGATAAGGCAGAGGCAGACGCAATAAGGACAAGTCCGGGAGCATAAGGTTTCGTAAGAAGGTTTTGTAGGAGGCAAAGTTTATTACAGGACACGTTTTAGAGGAGAGGCTAGAAATAGTTCAGTTTAATGATGGAGAGAAGATAAAAGTGTGCTTGCTATTATTTTTACATTCTATCTTATTGGCTGGTGACTCAACAAAAGCTGTTGAGAATGATTGGTTGTTGTTTGCAAGCGACTTGGAGTTCTTTAATTCTTATCCGTGGGGACGGATATCATTTGAGCAAACCATCAACGGCCTGAAAAAACCAGACATGGCGTTGAAGCAGGCCCAATGGGTCAGGAAGGATAAACCAAGCACGTATGATTTGTTTGGCTTCCCATCGACAATGCAGGTAAATATTAATAGCTTTGTGTTATATTTTTTATAATATATGTGTTTGAATTATGATATGGACTGTTATTTTACAATGTAGGCTTGGATGTATGAGGTCATCCCTATCTTCGCTCAAGCTGGGGGGAGGAGCAACAATTTGGATGTGCAACAACAATTTCCTAGGATGTTGCGATGGCATGTCGAGAGGTGTACCCATTGGGACTACGACCAAATAGACATTAAGATTGAATCGGCTAGGGTAAGATTAAAGGATTAAGTTTTGAATATGCAGTTGCTTTAAAATATCGCTTCAATCTAATTGATTTTGTTTCTTATTGCAGGGAGCCATCTGTCCCTTTCTCACCACTACTTTGGGGATGAAGCGGAAGAGGACTATGTCACATCTTTCAAAGCACTAGAGGATGAAAGGGATGAACGGATAGACCGCCTGATACGAGACCTAAAAGGGGTCACACATGTGACGGTAGTTACAGGGCCACTGCTTGACAACGTGGTTGATGCCGAGGATTATGAAGCTCCAATGGGCGGGAGGCCTGCGGATGAGGAGAAGAAGAGGGAGGAAGAGGTTCGTATGCCTCAGCAAACCGGTACAACAAGTACCACTTTGCCGAGACATCGACGTCAGGAGAATGAGGTAGTTGACCTCATAAATGACATGTTTGAGAGTTTTACAACCGTCGTTTATGATAGGTTTGACAAGATGGAAGAGCGCATGAAAAGGGTAGAGGAGAAAGTGGATAAGCTGGTAGAGAAAGTTGGTACAGTGGAGGAGGAAGTTGGTACAATGGAAGAGGAAGTTGGTGGAGAATTAAAAGCGGTTGAAGTGCAAACTAGGCTGAAAAGAGAGTGTCCAAAGAGCAAGTTTGTGAAGTCTCCTTACATGGTAGTGAGACAGGTAAAGAAGAAGAAAATTAAGAAACAAATGGAGGAAGACACAGAAATGGAGGAGGTTGAGGAGGTGGGGCGGTGATAATAGAGGAGGGCAAGGTGGGAGATGAAGGAAGCTGGTAAAATGGAGGAAGGGGGAGAAAGTGGGCAAGCGAAAATGGACTCAAATGTCGATTTGTATAGGACAATGAAGGAAAAGAAAAAACTCTTTTATGCCTATTACAATGGATCAGGAAATAATGCCCATATAAAGTGTAAGACAGGGGATTATCCTCGGGAATGGTTTGAGAAGTTGTTGACGATAGGCACGTGGCTTGAGGACTCTGTGAGTTATTTTCGATTAATTTTCCTTATTTTTGCCTATGTTTTCCATACTTATCTTGTTGTTTTTATTTGATGCAGCACATCGATGAGATATTGGCACTGATGAGGCTATGACAGACTACTGATGGTGATCTATTGTATCCCGACTATGTCATCACCAATGTGGCGTTTGGCCAAACGCTTGTTTCGACATATCGCACTTTAATTAAAAATGCCGTTACTAGTGGTGCAGCAAAATGACCGAAGCAAAAAATATTGACCCCACTACAGTTGGACTGTATCCTTGATGGCTTTCATTTTGATGACAGAATTATACAGTATATATGGGGGATCGGCCCAAATATGGCTAATGTTGGGCCTTTGTTAAAAGAGTCTACTACATCATCCTCGTCAAACAGATGCACTGGATAGCAGTCATCGCGCATCTAGAGGAGAGGTTGCTGAAGATCCTTGACTGCAACCTAACTATTTGTCGAGACAAGCAGTTGGAGGTCGAGTTGGAGCCACTGTCTAGGTTGTTCCCACGACTGTTACATGACAGCGGGATGTTTGGGCACTTGGGTGATCAAGTACTAACCGAAAAGTGGCCAATTAAGCGCTCTACCGGCCCAATAAATGAGTCAAGTAAATTTTGTATAAAACTAACTTACATAATACAATTGTTCTATAAGTTTATTCTAATACTAATGTCTTCTTCCTATTGTAGTGCTAAATGCGGGGCATATACCCTAAAATTTATTGAGTTCGATATGACCAACACCCTGATGGACGGCTTGAATGACGAAACAATGAGAGACTGTCGGGAGGCTGGGCTATCGACTGCTTCCATGGGCAGATGGATCCGTTTTGAGTGAGTAGAACCCAATCAAAATGTATGAAAGTTGGACTTTGAATTTTGTAGTTTATGTGATGTTGATGTTGATACTTGGGTTGTGGTGTTGATGCTACAGGTGTCATGCTTATATAGAGCTTTAACAAAAGACACGGGCTGAGTGAACTTCTCACCTACCCACTCTGTAACTTTTTTACATGTTTTTTTTTAATTTACAAAAGTTGACCTGTCTACAGGTGTGTGCTAGATAATTTTGCAGGCTCCTGGCAAAGAATGAGAGGAAACTTCTCAAAAGCTAGTTAGCAAGAGCAGGCATCTACAATAAAGGCTATTGGGAAGGCATGGTACCAAACAATGATCTCAGAGAGGTTGCTGGCAAACAAAATTTGAAAACTTCTCAAAGGCTGGTTGGCAGGAGGAGGCATCTACAATAAAGGGATTGTGTAAAGGTGTTAGTAACATTAAACTCTTTGGCATAAAAAAGTAAATTAAAGGCAGTGTATAGGAAATTCTTGTGTTGTAGCTCTTCTTGCGGCAGCCAAAAGCCTTATGCCTGCAGAATCATTGTAAAGAATTGGATTTGACATTTGGGAGATATTTTTTTTTTTTTTTTTGTCCATATAAGATATATCATTAGTAGTTTGAATTTACTATGTATGGTGTGATCATTTGCTTCTCCCAAGTTGGATAATGGTTTTTTAGTGTTTTGTTTCATTTTGTGTATCATGTGTGATGTACTGGTGTGATTATTTGATTCACCACAATTGGGGCTCTTATATTTTGATTTGTGATGAATTAGATTGATATAAATTACTTAATTTTGCGATACAAATTCTTTTCGGATTTGGGAGGGAAATGAGTGATGTACAAATATTTCCCAATCACAGTCATTTCGAAATTAATTAACTTAAAGAATGGCATGGTACCAAACAATTAGGTATATGACCGACCACATATATCTCTTAAACGACCAAGACTTTTCCAGATATGATCGCTTAAGCGATCTCAAATCGCTTAAGCGACCAAGAGTCTATTACGAAGCATCGCTTAAGCGATACATAAGATCACTTAAGCGACTACCCATCTGGGCAGATGTTCATTCTACCCCGGAAAATATCGCTTAAGCGACAGAGACTCTTTTAGGAAGAATCGCTTAAGCGATACATAAGATCGCTTAAGCGATCATAGGTCTGGGCAGATATTCATTCTGCCTCAGACAAGATCGCCTAAGCGATCTTAAATCGCTTACTAAGAGTCTTTTACAAAAATCACTTAAGCGGTACAAATGGATCTCTTAAGCGATCATAGATTTGGGCAAATTCATTTTTGCCTTGGCCAAGATCGCTTAAGCGATTTGAAGCGATTCAAATGGATAGCTTAGGCGATTTTCGATCTGGGCATCTGCCGCGGACTAGATCGCTTAAGCAATTACCGATCACTTAAGCGACTAGGAGTAAAAGCAAAGAATCGCTTAAGCGATACAGATAGATCGCTTAATCGACCAGAGTAAAAGCAAAGAATCGCTTAAGCGTTACAGACGGATCTCTTAATCGACTATGTAAATATAGAGGATCGCTTAAGTGATCCTATGTATTCGGATATTATTTATTGTATTTCAGAGCATCGGTTAAGCGATTAATGCTATACTAAACATATAGGGTTTATGATTCGTTCGGTAGACTATGACCGTTATTATATTTATATTAAACATATAGTTCTTTTACGTCAGTATGAAACATATAAGGTGTAGAATGTTTACGTCTATGCTAAACATATAGGGTTTATGATTCGTTCAATGGACTATGACCGTTATTATATTTATATTAAACATATAGTTCTTTTACGTTAGTATGAAACACATAAGGTGTAGAATGTTTACGTCTATGCTAAACATATAGGGTTTACGATTCATTCAGTTGACTATGACCGTTATTATATTTATATTAAACATATAGTTCTTTTACGTCAGTATAAAACATGTAAGGTGTAGAATGTTTACGTCTATGCTAAACATATGGGGTTTACGATTCGTTCAGTGGACCATGACCGTTATTATATTTCAAAGGTAACCATGGAATCTTAGTGAACATACGTTCTTCTTCTTTGTTCAGAACATAAAGGGTGTGTTTGGTTGAATATTCCTATAAATATTACCAATCCTATTCCCAAAATATTTTTTTGTTTAATTATTTAGGAAATATTAGTATTTTTTTAATAAATTTTAGACCCATTAACTGAATTAATTTCATTAATACAGCCTAAAAAAGTTTAAAAATTAACAAAAACACCCCCACCCACCCAACTTCCCAAATTTCGGCTACAACGGATGGCTACAAACGACCGAAAATGGCCGGTAATTCACAGATGTGACATTTTCCAGCCAAATTTCAAAGAAATGGCCGACGTTGACGGTCAACGACGGCCAAATCTTGGGCATTGTTGACCGAAAACGACGGCCATATATTTGGCCATCGCGGACGGCCAGATGTGGACTTTTTCGCTCCGTCAAGCAACATCTCGGCCGTCATCTGGCCTTTTTCGGCCACATCCGTGGTTGATCTGGCAGGAAAAGGCCATATCGACGCCCTATCCGCCTGATCCAACCGCTATGCTTTGTAATGCCCTTTCCGGTAGGATTCTGACGGTCGTGGCCGGAATCTGGGAAGTTGGGTAGGTGGGGGTGTATTTGTTAAATTTTAAAATTTTTCGTTGGTCGATTAAGCGATCGTACTAAAAGGAACTTCGTTTACACAAGGTCGCTTAAGCGATTCTTTTCTTTTTCACTTGGTCGATTAAGCGATCGTGATTGGCAAAATCAAATCTGCCTAGATGCATGATCGCTTAAGCGATCCGAGATATCGCTTAAGCGATTCTTGTCTTTTTGTCTTAGTCGATTAAGCGATCCTGTTTGAAAAACTCTTTGTCGCTTAAGCGATATACTTAGTCGCTTAAGCGATCATGGGTAATATATACTTTTTCAGCTTTTCTCCTGAATTTTGACAAACTAAAATTACCAACATGTATTAATTCCATACTTTCTCCTCAATTTGACAACCTAATTCCAAACTAAAATCACCAACAAATATTTAGGCCATGTAACAAGAAATATAAAGAATGATTTATTAAAGGTAACAATAAAATTTAAAACATCAACAATTGAAAACAATAACTCATCAACGGTTGGCCTTCGCAACTCCCTGAATTTCATCCTTCTTCGAACCTAATTTTCTGGATCTGCATGTGATTACTTCTGGCAACTACTTCTCTTGTGTCCACGTTGCTTGCAAATTGAGCACTTATTCATCTTCCGGGGAACCTCAAAGGATGATGGAATACGCTTAACTCTTTTTCTCCCCTTTACTGTCTTCCTGAATGGCGGATGGATGATAATGTCAGCTAACTCTGGCGACACTACCCTGCTCTTACGGAGGCCTTTGGATATATTGTTTCTGAATAAGCTAGTATGTAGTGATCTGCCATATAGAGAGGGGCGCAAAGTTCCATGTAAATTCTTGAACCAAAATCTGGCTTCCGTTGGTGTTTCAGTGCTGCTAGTGCATGAGGACAAGGTAAACATTGAATGTCAAGCACTTTACAGCTGCAAGTTTTACTAACAAGGTTAACTAGGGCATCCGGATCATAGCCGCGCACAGTGAACTCTTGAGCATTAAGAGGATAGGCAAACAGTGCATTTGACAATTCCATATGTTCTCGCAATAATTTTTCAGCTGATGGAACAAGGGTTGTAGTAAAGTTATCTGACTTCATACAACGCTCATGGAACCACTGTGATAATGTCCTCTGGATTGCATCAAAAAGTGCAACTATTGGAAACTCTCTTTCTATTAACAACTTCGAATTTATGGACTTCGCTATATTCGTGGTCATAACATCAAACCTTCTTCCAGGAAAGTAAGCTCTACTTCATCGCTCGAAACCAACATCATGCTCAAGATACTTAGCAACTTTATCATCCTTGATTCGGATTTACTGGAAGTGCTCCTCGAACTCATCAACCCGATAAGCTTTTGCTTCCATGAAGTATGTCTGAAGGAGGCCAGCACACTTAAACTTTTGTTTTATTTTCTCACCAAGGTGCAGAATCCGTGATGTGCTTGACGGTAAATAGTGGCAATCCCCTTCTTTATAGAGTTGTGCCTATCGGATATTATGCACAACTCGTCATTGTCAGGCACTATCGTACGTAATTGCTGAAAAAACCAAGTCTACGACTCGTCATTCTCAGAGTTAACCATGCACCATGCAACAGGATATGTGTGATTCTCGTTGTCATGTGTAGTGGCCACCAACAATGTACCTCCATACTTTCCCGTCAGAAAGCAACCATCAATAGCCAACACCTTTCTCATGTTTACAAAACCCCTTATAGCAGAACCATAAGCAACAAAAAAATATTTAAATGTCATATTCCTGTCCCACTTCAAAGCCGTCTTGCTACCTTGGTTTGTCAACTCAAGCATATAACGGTACGCTTTTAATACTGCGTACCCATGCTCCAGCGTGCCCCTCACAAAATCTTGTGCATGTTGTCTCCCTTTCCAAAGATTTCCAAGAACTAACAAGACATCCCAACTCTGTGCGCACAAGTCTCTGAATGTCTTTAGGAGATGGACCTTTCCCTTCAACGAACCAACTTTTGACAAATTGTCCAATAACATCAGCGGACGCTCGTCGATGCTCACCTAAAATATGTCCTAAACCACATGTGTGCTCACGGGTATATGTGCTAAGAATAAATTTTTTCAACTCCGCCAACCTTCTACAATAAACCCGCCACTTGCACTTTCGGTCACGACATGCAACTGTCACAGCCGATGAATTTGACTTTTTGGTGATGAGCTCAAAATTACCTCTCATGGCAACAAGTTTTAGCTTCCTTACCGCTTCCTCTTTGTTGTCAAATAAATACCCTATGCGCAACTCTGATCTATCCGTAAAAACATGAGTTGATTCACTAATACCTCCAATTGCCCCCTCTGAACCTGCATAAACAACCATAGTGTTCTCTTCCTCACAATCTACGCCTTCTGCATAATCTGTACTTAAAAGAATCTCTACATCTGTGGGAACATCTACGGGGTCCTCCTCCTCAACATTTTCATTCTGCCCCCTATCACCAACCTCTTCTACAGTGTCCTCCTCACCACCCAATTCACCGTCCACTCTTGATTTTTCAACTTACAAATCAATGGCCTCGTAGTTCAAATTAAAACTAGGCAAATCTCCGCCTACTTCCTTGTTATCCCCTTCCTTTGAACCAACTTCCAACGGTTTTTCTACAAAAGAAACCCTTAAAATCAGCCTCGAACCATTATCAACCACATCAATCATATATAACTTTACACTTTCATCCGACTTTAATATAGCAGGAGGTACCTTATAATGTTTAGGAACTCTGCTTAAAACATACTTCACAACTATATCACTACGCGAGCAACTCAAACTACCTCTTCTAATTATTTCATCAATCAACTCATCAAAACTAACCTCTGTGCTCACAAAGAATTAGTATAACTTCTTTGCTCTTCCCAATCCACTTCCAGCTACTTTCTTCCTCCACCCACTCACCAAAATATTCAACACCCAAAACAACTTGTCCCATGTGTAATAATAGCCAACTACCTGTAATGCAAGAAAAAAAAAATATTCTTAAATGTTGTACTAAGGGTTCAAATATTTTAAAAAGAATCTGCACAGTCACTTATATGGTCTGGTGTATCGCTTAAGCGATCTTATGTCATTTACTAATCGCTTAAGCGATCTGCTCCTATACACTAGACTTTTAGCAGATCGCTCAACCGATCTGATGCCACATACCTGATTGCTTAAGTGATCTATTTGTTGCATTACCAGACATACCAGATCGCTTAAGCGATCCATCATACCCTAAACACATTTTCAGTCATCTTCACCTACAATCGATCCATCATACCCAGAACACATACCCAGAATAAATTTTCAACATATTTCACTCGTTTCAACTTCCATTACATCAAACATAGCCCAACAACCTAAACAACTAAATCAAAATTATAACCCAAACCCAATCCATGCTAAATCAAAATCATATCCCAGATCTTTGTAAATCGAAATATGAAATCAAAAGGGAGATACACATACCTGGACGAAATGTCAGGAGGAGGAGGAGGAGGAGGATCTGTGTTAGAGAAGATGTCAATGGTAAAGGAATGCGTTAACGTGGCGGGAGGAAGAAGAAGAAGGTGTTTGGGTTTATTTGCAAGAATTTTGACTCTTTGGGGACATATTATAATTTTTAAAAGATTACACAATTATTCATTAATCCTAATTAACCCCTAATCATATTTTATTAAGCTTAATAAAAAGTAAGGCTATTTAGTTATCATTTACAAACTACATAGCCTTTTAATTAAATTTTAACTCCAAATGTCTTTTTAATAAACTGCCCCCAATAAGATGGTGATGGTGGCAGCAACAGGTACACATGCAGTGAAGACAGTTTTTACAATGCAGTGGTGAATAAAATTACCAAATGCAACCACAAGACTTTTCCAAGACTAAAATGCACCAAAAAAATTTTAAAAATTATAAAAACAAAATAAAGGGGATGGGGGTGGGGGTGGTGATGAGAGAAGAAAAGCTAGAGATGGATAATATGATAGTCAGAAGTTAAAACTAAGTGACTCCATGCCAGGGAGTTTATACTTGTTACCCATGCTCACCCTATTAATTATCACTCACCAAAACCTTTCAAACTCAGTTTAGATGCAGAACTAGTTTAGGGTGGGCATTTAAAAAAAAATATAAATATATAGAATTTCTGGATTTTGGCCCACACTAACATAAATATTAATGGATAAAAATATTAATGTGCAATTAGTTTTTATTTGGCCAATCCTAAAATAAATTTATGGATCCGCTCCTGCTCAAACCTTACCCCGTCAACCCCACTAAATTGTCAAAAATCAAGCGATTAGGGTTTGCACAATTGCCTCTCCCAAGTCAAATTACAATCAATCATAATACCAAAATCCAACCTTCCATTACCAAAAGACTCATCGATATCTCCTCTTTAAAAGTCCCAATAACCTAAATCGAGTTTACTCTCTATTTATCATCGGAATATAAATTTGAATAACACGGTGATATTTTAAATTAAAAGTCCGTGAGTGGAAAAATATCATTAAACGATTGTTTGGTTGGAAAAAAGTCATTAACTTATAAATAAATAAACAAATCATCAACCGTTGGTGGATACAACTGGAAAAAAGTCCCTTTCAAATATCATTTCTTTGGTCGTCACTGAAGGTCAAATCCACTGTGGATTTGGCCAGAAAAGGCCAGATTGGCAAATTACCGACCAGTTCCGATCGTTTGTAGGTCGTTGTGATAGATTCCGACTACCATCAACAGTGGTTACCGAAATCTAGCAACTATGGGTGGGTGGGGGTATTTTTGTTAACTTTTAAACTTTTTTTCTAGGGATATTTAATAAAATTAATAAACTTAAGGGGTCTAAAAGTAATTAAAAAAATATAATAGTATTTCCTAAATAATTAAACAAATAAATATTTTAGGAATAGGATTGGGAATAAGGTATGAAATAATAAACCAAATGCACCTAATATCGTTGGCAAAACGGATGGTGTTGATTAAAATATGCGGAACTCGTTGAGTAAATGGTTTTGCCTTTTGGTTAGGTACATACATACATTATTGAAATAATTTATTGGGTTGGCTCGAAATCCTTTTCCATTTATCCGGAGAGAAACTCGTTTCGTTTGTGTGCACTAACTGGTTTAAATTCGTCAACTAGACAATACTGATCCACATTTTAATGAGTTTTAAATTCTAATAAAATGTTGTGGGTAGTAATTAATTAAAGGCTGTTACTTTTGAAACTTTGATACATCATAAACATTAAAATGCAACTCAATTCGATTCTGCCATATCTTATCTAGTTTTGTAAGAGATGTCATGTGATTTGGAACCAGGGAAGAGCATGTAATTTGAGTTCAGGGGTTCAAATGAAAATAAATAAATATATGGACCAAATAATAGCTTTATATCAGTATAATATTTCTAAAGTTTTTTTTTTTTTTTTTTTTTTTAATGATCTCTAAAGGCTAATTCATTTTTAATATATTGTTGTTGAATAAGTTAAATTTTTTTTTTTTTCAATTCACTTTCATGATAATTAATATAGTAATCCAATATGAAAAAGATAATATTTTTGTTTTCGGTAATCGGAGTGTTCATGCCAACTTGCGTGCACCTCAATTAATCATTTGGAACTCTGAAGTTAACGACTAAATAACCTTTAAGTGGTCACCTCTATTAACAATAGAATGGAATCAAATTTAAATTCTCTTGAGTAATATACTTAAAAATCTTAATTGACCGTCTGACCACCTACGGGTTGGTTAAAAAAAAAAAAGACAATATTTTTCAAGTAAAGCTTATAAGATCTATCCTCACCCAACCTTATTTAACCCCATGGTCTCACTAATGGGCTATGATCGTAGAAATTTTTGACGTGGGTCAAAAAAAAAATTTGAAAAATAAAGTTCAACATTTTTTTTTTTGGATAAATATGATGTTTAAGTTGTTTTGGGGCAAGGGGTAGTGATGGATAGGACTCAACATTGACCATTTCATTTCTTTTTTATGAACTTAGAATGTTGTAAAAAGTCTACGATCTTCCCATGTTTTTTGAGAAGTTAAAAAGGTATAAGAATGATATCATTTGATTTAACAGGTACGTATCCATTTTATAGTGATTTTTGGTTTGTTCCATATGATTCTTTTAGTAGAATTAATGAAAAAAGTAAAGCTTTTTATAAAAAAATCGTTATTTCTTTTGGTTAAAAAAAAATTAAAAAAAGTTTAATGTAATATTTTATATTTTAATTAAAATAGTTTATCTTGAATTTTATAACGTTTTTTGAGATATAATCAAATAATATAAAAAGGAAAAATTATAAAAGTATTTATTTTAAATATATATTTTTTTTTTTTCAAAAGATTAGTTCAATGTAACAAAGTTCACGTTTATTTAAGTTTTTGATAATTTTTAACCAAGTAATTTTGATAATTTCCATCCTTTTCAATTTACTAGTAGAATTATGAATTTTTATTGACCTAAATTTCATTTAATTTTTCGATAACTATAAATATAAAGTTTTGGAATTAAAATATAGAGGATGAAGAATAAATCTTTTTTTTAATTTTTTTACAGTTATATTCTCACCTAAAAATCTAAAATATAAGATGAGGCTAAAGAGAAAAATAGTGGGGCTAAAACTCATTTCCCTTTCTTATAATTCAGTTCTTGGCCCAATTTTTCAACATCATCCTATTCCTAGTGGGACATGTATAATTATATAAATGTTATATATTAAATTGGATAATATAATAAACTACAAATTTTTCATGTATAGAATAATTTGTATGATTAATTTATCTATGTAATATTATTCATAATATAACTATTGAATAGTATTATATATTTATGTGTTGTAGAAATAAAAGTAATTAATTAAGCTATATTATAAATGTAATTGTACTCCTAATTACTTGAAATCTATATAACGAATTGTTTCTATAATCCAATAAGATCATGTTTTAGAACATAAAAATATGTCGCAGTGCTTAATATATAAAAATATGTCCACAATTTTTCTCTGTATTATTTCTCCTAGAGAAAAAAAATTTGATTTCTCTCCATCTGCCTTCTTCCACCAAGGTGTGTGATGTATCAACAAGATGAACAAACTTCTAATGATCTCTGCACTAATTGTAAAGATGTCAAGAATTATGGAGAATTCTTCTCTTAGTTTTAATATATAGAAAAAAGGACCTTTTCTAAGATCTTAACATATTTATTGTTCAAATGATAGCCTCTGAATGTGATTTTTTCAGAAGTTGATTTCACAATTCCTTGACATCTGAAACTCATATAAAATACCTATTTTTCTACTGCAATTTTACAAGTTAACCATAAATCAACTGCATATATGCAACAAGGAAAAGATCAACCAGCAAGAATCTTCACATAAACTTAGAAGAACTTTAAACTCCAATATGTGGGACTATTAAATTTATCACAACGTTTTTTACACATCAAAACCGATAAATTAAAAGTATGCAGGATAAAACAAAGTTTATACCTTCAGGCTTCAGTGTCCAGAAGACGACAGTCTCATACATGAAAGAACCACAAAAATGTAGCTACTTTAGTGTATGTTTACAACTGTGTCTGTTAGTAATGTTGAAAGAACACGATGCTATTCATCGTCATCATCATCGTCACCATGCTCTTGCCCACGTGTGGTATTCCCATTGACACCAGAGGCAAGTTCTGCTTCGATGGACTTGGAAGGTATCCTCTCATAAACTCTGGACCCAGAAGGGAGAAGCTTATAGTGCCTGAAAGTGAGAATGTGGCTAAGCTTCTCATAATCCCACCTCTGCTGAATATAGACTATAACTGCAAGGAAAACTGCAGTCACAGGTATGGCGATATCCCCAAACTTGGAGTAAAAATCCAAACTGGGATTCACAAACTCATTTTTCTCAGCAAAGTAAGGATTCGGAATAGGAGATCGTATGTAATCATATACATGAGGGAGAAGCCTGACCACTGTGATTCCAATGAAATATAGTTTCCTTAGTGGCTTACAGTCTATCTGCCACAAAAGATTACCAATAACTTGAGGGAGCAAGAAAAAATCTTGAACAAGACCCACATACTCCTCCAGTTCAGTTTCCCACTCTGGGCGTGTGTGGGAACTACCTCTCGAATATCTAAAATTCTCAGTTGTCTCACTAGTTTTCCCAGAATGAATAATCAGAATAAGTATATACCCAATCACATGTATAGTCGAGGTAGTAAGTAGTACCGGCTTATCACTAGGGACACGGTGAGGTTCAAGAGGGGCCCGTGAAAGTAATCTGATACGAGATCTCCACACCTTTTGAATGAGCCTTAGAGTTAGTAGAAATGATGCCATTACAAGGATCTTTACTGTGTAATCAATCACTTGGAACCACTGACTCTTCTCAAGGTTGTAAGACTCCATTTCATAAGAAGATTGAGGAGCCGGTTTCTTAAAGAGAGCTTCTGCTCCTGTGATCAGAGGAAGACTATAGCCAAGAGCTTGGACGCCTAGCATGACAAGGGACATAAATGGAACAGAATCCAAATTATGCCTGATGTAAAACAATTGACTAAAAATGCAAGCGATTGCAAATGAGAGTGTCAAAATCCGGAGAATTCCCTCAACCCCCCTGTGAGAGAGAATGTCTTCCCTCTGCTTCCTGTATATAATAGGAAGAGTTTGTAGCTTAATTGTGCTAAAATGGAGGGGGTCATCATCATTCCTTTGGCTGGCAATGGTAATGGTAGCAGTTGGATTGACCAACCACCGAGATGTAGTAGGTGGGTATGACACCACCACTTCAATTAAACAATCCAACCCAGATTCAAGATCCATACTCTCAAATAGGATGTTCCAGGAGGCTCGGACATCCCTGCAACCAGCGAGATACATCTTCCCAACATGTGGATCATAAAGACCCTCCAAAAAGATCGCAGAGAAATTGCTATAAGATATTCCAATAATTGAGAGTTGAGCTGATACATTCAAAAGGAGCTGCTTTTCAGTATATTCTGCTTTAGTGTGGTAAGGAGTCTCCTTGTCCTTGGTAAAATTACTCAAAGACCAGTAGCGCCCAAACAAGGGGCCAAGTGAGAGAATCTCCATCTGGATTTCAATTCTCTGGCGATGAGTTTTGGGAAGTGGATCTGGAACTGCAGAAATGTGGAGAGTCAGATCTTCTGAAAGAAGAGAAAGACTAGATAAAAACGCCTCTGAGTCTTCCAATTTGGGGAAGTGAAGCAAGGATTTCTTGATGACTGTTCGAAAACTGAAAGGCTCGTTCTTTTCGAGGACAATAGCAGCTGCATCTATTTTTGAGTAACTGTAATGCGGAGTGGCAGTTCTGAAATAATTCCACAACTCTGTCGGCCCAACAAGCTTTTCAAAAGATAAAGGGAAATATGATGTGCTACTATTACTGCTGGAAAAACTGCCAACGATTATGCTTCGTTGCCTAATGGAAAATGACATAGGAATGTACAAACAGATTCGAGTATCACAGCCAGTCCCTTCTGCATCAACTAGCCCAAGGCAACCAACCATGCAGAGTTGCCCACTCGAAGACTTCCAAAGTCCCTCAGCAGCAACGGTCAAGTTGCTTACCCCATATCTCCACGCAGCATTATGCCTATTTTCCAATGGAGACACAGCTCGAAATACTGCAGCAACCTTTGCTGAGCTGGCGTTGCCCTTTCCATGTGTTTGTTGACACCTAAGGTTCTGAATTAAAATTGTGACATCTTTAAAGCTTCCATCTGTTGCTTGAATTGCTTTGTCTGAACCAAATGGACCCAGCTTACTACAAAAACTGTCAGTGCCATTGCATTTCCAGTTTGGCACGACAGTAAGAGCTCCTGCACTACCAAAGGCTCCTCCAGTAGTAACCTGCTCTAAAACTTCACAAAACCTACCACTCCCTTTATAGATATCAATGCCGCCTTTCAAGAAGCTATCTTGGTAGGGATACGGGTCACATGCCTTTGAAACAATCTTCTCAGCACCAAACTCGTAGTGTGCTGACCTGCCAAATTGGGACAAAATGTGAACTTTGTCAAAGTACTTCTGATTTGACTTTGGGTTTAAACTGCTCATCTCCCCTCCTATTGCCCTATTTGTAAGCGTGAAAGTCATAGGGGAATTAAGCACAAGCAGAATTTGATCATCTTGCAAAAGTGGTGGCTGGTAATAATTCTGATCAGAGCCCTTCATCCATTCCCATGGATTGTTTGAATCAGACTCCCTAGACGGTAACATTGCAGTCCCCAACAAACATAACATCCTTTCACCACCATTTTTCTTAGTTTCAGTATATATCCCTTGAAATGACATTGAAATTTGAGTATGATTAGGCCATATCTGAAATTGAGGGCCTCCCCCTTCATAAGGTTTCTCAGAAAATGAATCATCTAGTGTTATACCAATAAGCATGTCCCCACTTACACTAACATATTTCTTCGAACGATGCTTAAGATCAACGTCTGTAACCCAGAAAGAAACCAGTTTCAAAGGGTTTCGAGACGACTTCTTCGGGATGTCCCTATCATCGAATGGCATGATTGGGGCATCACCCACCTCCTGCTCCCAATCACCACTCTCTACATTGAGATCATCTTTGATACTATAAAACCTACTATCATCAAGCTTCAACTCACTAGCAGAAGATAAAACAAAACCACATTTCTTCTTCACTTCATCAATCCTATCATAGTTGTAGGTCACACTTTCAGTTTTATACTCAGTGACCACATCTTGGAAGTATTCACCATTGAACCCAAAAACAAATGATCCATACACAATACAAACAAAAATAACCAACAATACACTCTTCATAATTCCAAAATCTCTGTACTCAAATCACTCTTTCAAAATCTCTCACCTACCCACTACCTAAAAGCCACAAAACTCCTACACCCAATTATTCAAATACATTATAGAAGAAAATCAAAGTCGCAGTTTTGACACTCACCCACAAAACTTTACCCTGCAATTCAATCATCATGATATCATAATGAAAACAAAGCTTGCAGTTTGGCGGGTAAAATACAATTCAATACTAACCTGAAACTGGTTTGTCCTTTGTATTTTGTTGCAAAGAATTCAGTAAAAATTTAAATGCCCACAAGTTGAAAGTTTGGATCTTGCGAGTTGAAGTAAGAGTTCGTTGAGTGAAGTTGACGAAAGTTTGGATCTTTAGCTAAGAGAGAGAGTTGAGAGAAGTTGAAGTCTCTGATCAAAACTAGTTATTGTTAAATATTTTGTCACTATTTTTTTTTTTTTTTTTACTGGTTTCATCTCTTGATATTTTATCCCACTGGTTCCCTAGGCGCGTGTATGTAATCACGCGTACGAAAAATATATATTATTTTTATTTAAAGAAAAATGATGTCTTAATAAATGAATTTTTATTAAAAATTATCTCATTTACTAAATTTATTCCAACAATTAGTCCAATTTCCAAGTAATTTTGGTAATTTTGATATATTTGATTTGATCCAATGTTTTGAAATTCAATATGGTTGAATATATATTGATGGATTTCGATATTATTAATTAGTTCAGTTAGTGAAAATTAAAACCATAAAGACGGATAGAATTGAGTTTTGTTTACTCGTTGGTTGAAAGCCATTGAATTTAGTTTACGAATTATGAATGTTCTATCAATGCATAAATAAATTATACCACTTGAAAGAGTATTTTTAGAATTTTATGTAATATTTGAGGGTTTTTTTTCCACCCGTGAGAGATCAACCAATCTTTTGCCACACCCAAAGCTTTGCGAAAGTATTATATATCCCCCTAACGTTAAAACGGTGGTTTAAAAAGTCAACAAACGTCAACTAAAGCAAGATTATTTTGGTCATTTTCCTTGTCTCTCAACCCTGAGTCACAAGATGATATTTGAAGATTAAAAACCCTTTTGTTTGCCGATTTGCGATGATGGATGATTGTGATTTAATCGTATGTGTCGATGGTCGGATTCATGGATTTTAGGTGGTGGCGAGATTCATGGATGTTAGGTGGTTATTTCATCTGTTGGTATGGTTGAATGTTGTGTGTGCATGTTCCGGCGGGATTCAAGGATGTGCTCCGGCAATGCAACCCGAGTAGTTTCCCTTTTTGGCAAGCCCCGGCGTGGGGCTATCACGCCGCAGCCGGTGCTGCAAGGCCTAGTGGCATGGCAGCTAGGGTTTCCCTTTTTGAGTAAAAGATGAAGCCCAACCTGCAGGGGCCAAACTGTCAGTTTCCAAACCTGCCAAATGAATTTTATTGAAAAAACAATTTTTGTTCAAATGAATTTTAAAAAAAAAAAAAATTGTAAATTGAATTTGTTAGAAAAAATTGTTAAAATGATTCTTTTGAAAATTAAGTTTGATAAAATGAATTTGCTTAAAAATTAAGGATATAATAATTATTTTATGTATTAAACGTAAAAAGAACGATAAAATGAATTTATTTACGGAAAACATTTGGTAAAAGGAATCTGTTCCGTTAAAAAATGGTAAATAATGTAAAGGTTAAAATGGACTTTTACATTAAAATTGGAAGTACTCCAAATTGGATGGTATTTAACTGACAGTAGGGGAATATTAATTCTTTTCCAAAACCTTTGGTGTCGTTAGAGCTGATCTTTCAGGCCGGTGAAAAAACACCTTAATATTAAAATTAAAAGAATATTATTATTATTTTTTTAGGGTCAGCGGTTGATGGACACGAAATATGAAGAGCGTGAGAAATGAGTAGCGGAAGACAATCTACCCAATTTTAGTTGTCTTAAGCCTATCATCTTGGGATATAAGAAAGAAGTAAGACAAAGACACACAAACTAAATTTTTATTATTTAATAATATTGGTTGTGTTTGGGTTAATATTTTTATCCATATTTTGGATCCTATTCTCCAAATAATGTTTGACACATTATTCCAGAAATATTACTCTATTTTTTTAATTATTTTTAAACCCCATAAAGTTATTAATTTTACTAAATACCCCCTAAAAAAAAGTTTAAAAATTAACAAAAACACCCCCATCAACTCAATTCTTGTCGATTCCGGCAACCACCGTTGGTGATAGCAGTAATCAGTACAAGCTAACTTCTTCCAACCAGAAATGGCCAGAAGTTCACCGATGTGGCCTTTTTCGGCCAGATCTGGCCGTCGTTGACCGAAAACGACGACCACATCGACGGCCAAAGATGGCTGTCATTTAGCCTTTTCCAGCCATCGACTGCCATAACAGACTGTAGATCTGGCCGGAAAAGGCCATAACGACATGTTACGGCACAGATCCGACCGATCTGCGACCATGCGGCAGATTCCAGTGGTGGCTAACTGCACTACAGGTGGGGGTGTTTTTGTCATTTCATATGTTAGGGTCTTTAATTAAATTAGTAAACCTAAGGGTTTTTTCACAAATTTTTAAAATTTACCTCGTAATACTCCCCTATCCAATAACCCAATACTATCCCCAAAATCCTATCCAAAATACTAAACTAAACGCACCCATTAATATTAATACTTGATCCAATTAACACGACGATGGTCCAGGCCTTCAAAATATTTTTCAAATAAAATTATATATCAAATTAAATATTGTATTCCCCATCTCAGAAAATCATCGTAACGTACAAAAAAATGTGACTGAAACTTCAATATAAATCGATTTCTCAAACAAAAACAGAGCACTCTGTTTAAGTTACCATCATACCATGTATATGTTACAGTTCAATGAAAGAATATAGCAAATCAATATCATCAAACAGGAATGTGTATTTGCTACTTCATAATTAATTTTAGCATAAGAATAAAAAGTTTTACTTTCTTGTATACAAAGAAAAAGAACTGTTGTCCACAATTGTTAATGAAGGATGCACAATTTGTAAAACCAGGTGAGTATCGCCTAATGAATCATTGAGATATCTTATTTCTCTCTGCCATTCAAAACAGCTTTGAAAATTTAAACATCAGAGTGTTCTCGTCGAAGAAACTTGTGGCAGTAGTCCTAATCGAGCTTTGTTTGCAGGTAGAGGCCTCGATTGATCAGCTTTCAGTTTATCAGCAAAGCTTCCCAATGTAAATTAAACTCTGTATTGTGAATGGTGCATAATCTGCCAATAAATATAAATGTTCAAAATCATAATTAGCAATCTTGTTCAAAAATAAAGAAAGGTATAGTTGCACAATGTGACTAAGAAAAGTTTTCTTTTTGCCTTAAAAACAAATACAGAGAAAGAATCGGTGTAAATTACGCAAATATGAGGAAGCTCACCAAACAATCAAATGTTATACCACAAATGTGCGAGAGCTTGTTTGATCAACTGCAACTTCTTCTGTTTCACAAACATGAATGAACTTTCTGCCATTGTTGTGGCCTTAAGTAGTTCTAGTGCTTCACTAGTGACTGCAAGAGAACAATAAATTTTCAGTATTAACTAAGGATTTGTCCTGCGTCAAAAAAAAGTTTAAGCAGTCACATAATGTTGTGATACGCTTCCAAATTCAACATCCACAATGTTGGATTGAAATCGTAAAAAAGAAACTTACACTTAAATGGTGCAAAAATGATAGACATTCTTTTCTCTTTCTGCATAATATAAATCTTCTGTAGATGGATACTGATGCCTAGTTTAAATTAGATGAAAGAAAATCAAATTACTTAGAATGAGATGTTCTTTTTTCATATTCAAAGCAATGTATAAAAACATGATTTTGTGAAGCTCGTGTCATACTTCACCTTTGATATTGATTCTAAAAGAAAACCAAGGCAAGTTAACCTTGTTCCACTACATTAGAGGGAAGTGTAATTTCAGATTTTCAGTATTAACCATGGACTTGTCCTGCATGAAAAAAAGTTCAACCAGTCACACAATGTTGTGATGTGCTTCCAAATTCAACATCCACAATGTTGGATTAAAATCGGGAAAAGAAACTTACACTTCAGTGGTGCAAAAATGATAGACATTCTTTTCTCTTTCTGCATGATATAAATCTTTTGTAGATGGAAACCGCTACCTAGCTTAAATTAAATGAAAGAGAATCAAATTAATTAGAATGAGATGTTCTTTTTTCATATTAAAAGCAATGTATAAAAACATGATTTTGTGAAGCTTGTGTCATACTTCACCTTTGAGATTGATTCTAAAAGAAAACCAAGGCAGGTTAAACTTGTTCCACTACATCAGAGAGAAGTGTAATTTCAGATTTTCAGAATTAACCATGGACTTATCCTGCATGAAAAAAAGTTCAACCAGTCACACAATGTTGTGATGTGCTTCCAAATTCAACATCCATAATGTTGGATTGAAATCGGGAAAAGAAACTTACACTTCAGTGGTGCAAAAACGTAGACATTCTTTTCTCTTTCTGCATGATATAAATCTTCTGTAGATGGAATCTGATGCCTAGTTTAAATTAAGTGAAAGAGAATCAAATTACATAGAATGAGATATTCTCTTTTCAGATTAAAGGGAATGTATAAAAGCATGATTTTGTGAAGCTTGTGTCATACTTCACCTTTGAGACTGATGCATCATGGCAGGTTAAACTTGTTCCACTACATCAACGGGAAGTGTAACTTCAGATTTTCAGTATTAACCATTGATTTTTCCTGCATGAAAAAAAGGTTAACCAGTCACACAATGTTGTGATGTGCTTCCAAATTCAACATCCACAATGTTGGATTGAAATTGGGAACAGAAACTTACACGTCAGTGGTGCAAAAACCATAGACATTCTTTTCTCTTTCTGCATGATATAAATCTTCTGTAGATGGAATCTGATGCCTAGTTTAAATTAAGTGAAAGAGAATCAAATTACTTAGAATGAGATATTCTCTTTTCAGATTAAAGGGAATGCATAAAAGCATGATTTTGTGAAGCTCGTGTCATACTTCACCTTTGAGATTGATTCTAAAAGAAAATCATGGCATGTTAAACTTGCTCCACCACATCAACCAGAAATGTAATTTCAGATTTTCTTAACCAGAAAAGGCTTTCCAAAATCCTAATAAGCGAAAAAGATAACCAGAAGGTCGAAAACAAACCTCAATAAGCCATAAAAGGATCTCATTGGAGAATTTACTCCACACAAAAGCTGCATAATTTATTCAGCAGGAGAGCAGTTATCAGTATATATATGTTAACATTTGATAATTTTAAATGTTTGATTTTTGAAAGATCTATAGCTTTAGCTAACATTCTAGAAGTCATACCTGCCATTGATTGTTTAATTTGATTGTGAAAGGGTAGCATGCAGCAGTATCCAATTCTATTTTTTCTTCTCTCACCTTCTACTCCCGTAGTTGGACATATTTCAATTTGGGGAAGAAGAATAACTGATGAACAAAAGAACTGTCAATCTTCCTAAAAATCTCATCCCAATAAAATAGAGCCACGAAACATTAAACTTTCTTTCACGACCTAATACAAAATTAAGGGTGCTAGTTTATTAAACTGTCCAAAGACATTTTTTTTTTTTTGGGGGGGGGGGGTGTGGTGTGGTGTGGGAAGGAGACCATACATGGAAAACCAAAGCAGAGCTCAAACAGGTCACATTGTAAGCATTTAGTCCATCTTCCCCAGGTCACATTGTAAGCATTTAATCAATCTTCCCCTCCCCTGCAACATTAAACATGATCAAGTACAGCATTTGAAATGAAGCATAAACGAACTATATTGAATATCAATTACCAGTCACCTGGTTTCTTGTTTCATTGCATAAATGGGAATACCAAATTAGCCTCAACCTGAAAACGTAATGGAAATTTCTTCTGAGGCTGTAAAAATAGAAAAACATATATTCAATGATTGACCACATTGAACTTCAATTTCAAAGTTGTAAGTAAACTTTGCAGCATAAGCATTCATACCCAGAAAACTTAAAATACGTAATATATCTCAAAAAAATAATTGAAACAGAGCCTATTTACTTATTACCTGTGGCTTGTGTAGTGATGGTTATTGCTCTCCTTGCACATTTCGACAATCAATGTAGAGATTAGGGATATGAGAGATCTTGGGCCAGTCCTCCCCTGTTTCCTTCTCGTATCGTAAATAATGTGAAGGTTTAAATAGACTCCAACTGAAAATTCGAAGTACCCCAAAAATTAGCCAATGAAACCCTAGCTTGCAAGGCTAATTTTTCAGTTTCCAAATTTAATTTAATAAATATTTTAAAAAATAAAATTTGGCAAATGAAGAAAAGGGTAAAATAGACTTTTTATCCGAAAAATTGGATGGAACCCTGGTATATAACTGACGGTAAGGGAATATTTAATACCTTTCCAAAACCTTGGGTGTGGCTATATTAGTTGATCTCTCAAGGATGAAAAATAAAAACCCTAATATTAAAATTAAAAGAATAAAGTGCGTGATGTACACGAAACATAATGTGCGTGAAGACAATCTGCCCAATTTTTGTTGTCTTAAGCCTATGATTTTGGGACAAAGACACAAACTAAAATTTTAATTTATTTAATGTTAATATTAATATTAATATTTGATCCAATTAACATGGCAATAGTACAGGCCTTAAAATATTTTTCAAATAAAATTATAGTTTATATCAAATTAAATTTTGCAATAGATAACATCTTTTCAACTATCATCAAACAAGAATGTGAATTTGCTACTTGATAATTCATTTTAGTTGTAGAATAAAAAGTTTTACTTTCTTGCATACAAAGAAATAGAACAATTGTCAACAATTGTTAATGAGAGATGCACAATTTGTCTAACCAGGTAAGTTTCGGCTGTTAATCATATGGAGACGTCTCATTTCTCTCTACCATTCAAAACAGCTTTGATCATCTAAGCATCGAAGTGTTTTCATTGAAGAAACTTGTGACAGTAATCCTAATTGAGCTTTTGTTTGCAGGTAGGGGCCTCGATTGATCAGCTTTCAGTGTATCAGCAAAGCTCCCAATGTAAATTAAACTCTGTATTGTGACCAATGCATAATCTGCTAATAAATATAATTGTTCAAAATCATAATTAGCAATCTTGTTCAAAAATAAAGAGCGGGATAATTGCACAATGTGATTGAGAGAAGTTTTCTTTTTGCCCTCGAAACAAATACAAAGAAAGAATCGGTATAAATTATGCAAATATGAGGAAGCTCACTAAACAATTTACCACAAAAGTTTGTTTAATCAACTGCATCTTCCTTTGTTTCACCAACATGAATGAACTTTCTGCCATTCTTATTGCCCTAAATAGTTCTAGTGCTTTATTAGTGACTGCAAGAGAACAAAAGTTTAACCAATCACACAATGTTATGATGTGCTTCCAAATTCAACATCCACAATGTTGGATTGAAATCGGGAAAAGAAACTTACACTTCAGTGATGCAAAAATGATAGACATTCTTTTCTCTTTCTACGTCATATAAATCTTCTCTAGATGGAATCAATTAGATGAAAAAGAATCAATTTACTTAGAATGAGATATTCTTTTTTATGTAAAAACATGATTTTGTGAAGTTCGTGTCATACTTCACCTTTAAGATTGATTCTAAAAGAAAATCACGGCATGTTAAACTTGCTAGCTCCACTACATCAAAGGAAAGTAGATTTTCTTAATCAGGAAAGGCTTTCCGAAATCCTAAATAAGTGAAAAAGCTAACCAAAAGGTCAAAAACAAACCTCAATAAGCCATAAAAATATCTCATTGGAGAATTTACTCCAGTCCACACAAAAGCTGCATAATTTATTCAACAGCAAGAGACAACAGTTATTAGTATATATATGTAAACATTTGACGATTTCAAAAGTTCGAAATTTGAAAGATCTATAGCTTTAACTAACATTCTAAAAGTCATACCCGCCATTGATTCTTTAATTTGATTGGGAAAGGGTAGCACGTAGCATTATCCAATTCTATTCTTTCTTCTCTCATCCTTCTACTCCCGTAGAATTACTGATGAACATAAAAACTGTCGATCTTCCAAATAAAATAAAGATAAAACAGAGAGCCACAAAGCATTGAACTTTCTTTCTCCACCTAATACAAAATTAAGGGTGCTAGTTTGGGATGACTATTAAACTTTCCAAAGACTGCATCTCAAAAATAAATAATTTTTTTTAAAAAAAAAAAAAAAAGGAGAGCTTACATGGAAAATCAAAGCAGAGCTCAAACAGGCCACATTGTAAGCATACAAAATCAATCTTCCCCTCCCCTGTAACGTTAATCATTATCAAGTATAGCATTTGAAATGAAGCATAAAAGAAATATATTGAACATGAATTACCAATCAGCTGGTTTCTTGTTTCATTGCATACTTGGTAATACCAAATTAGCCTCAACCTGAAAACGTAATGGAAATTTCTTCTGAGGCTGTAAAAACATTAACACATATATTCAACAATTGACCACATTGAACTTCGATTTCGAAATTGTAAGTAAACTTTGTAGCAGAATTATTCATACCCAGAGAACTTAAAATACCAGAGAATAACGTTACATAACCAATAATTTGACCAAACAATGTTATCGTTTTCTTAGATTATAAATAAACTCTAATTTAAAAAACAGAGCCTAATTGCTTATTACCTGTGGCTTGTGTGGTGATCGTTATTGCTCTCTTTGCACATCTCGACAATCAATTTCGATATTAGGGATGCGAGAGATCTTGGGCCAGTCCTTTCCTGTTTCCTTGTTGTATCGTTCACTTAGAATAGGACTTTCACTAAACCTCAATCTCTTGAGTGTTGTCCTCTGCAGAAGGCTGTCTGGCAGTGCCTTTAACTTGGGGCAGCGTACAATACTCAACCTAGCAAGATATGGCATGAATTCCTCTCCCTTGCAATGCCACTCTTCCCATTCTTTCATGTCCCAAAATCTGAATTCTTTCAACTTGGGAAAGTGAACAGACAATGAAGATGATGATGTGGTCTCGCTGTCTATTCCCCAAAAATCATTATCCACTTTTTTCACACTGGACATTGCTGTTAAATCTAGTAATTCAAGCAATGGCAACTTTCCCAAATGATGCAAATGCTTACAGTTCGAACAAACCGAAAAACTTAACACCTTCAGTTTGGTTAACGTCATCCAACTGGAGGGAAATGTGTTGCCTCTGTAGTACAATAGCGATAAATTCTCTAAATTTGGCGGTGGTTGTAAGATTTTAAGGATTAGTTCATCATCCTCGCCTAATCTTTCCCCTTCTTCACGTTCATCAAATTTTAATATCAACTCTGAGAGTTTTTCCTTTTTCTTAAATACTTCTGTCAGTTCACCATCGCTCACATTTCTTAAATTTCCCAACCCTCTAACTGTAAGGCTCCCTTCAAGTTGATTCAAATGTTTCAATCCTTCAAGTGGACATGCTTTGTTATCATGATCACCTCCGCCACTTATAACGAATTCACTTAATCTTCGAAGACCGGTTAATTTCTCAATCCCTTTTGGTGTAGAAGAAGAAGTTTCAATTTGCAAACGCCTCAAGTTTACTAGTTTTACCATCCCTCGAGGTACTTCTTTGATCACGCCACGCAAAACACTAAAAGTGTGTAAATTATATAATTCACACAAAATTTCAGGTAATTTTATTGTATATTGCTTAAGTTGGTCATAAAATTTAAGGTGTCTCAAATGTATTAATTTTCCTATCTCTTTTGGAATCTCTTCAAAACTAAATTGAGCATTTACCTCTAATGCCCGTAAATATGTCAATTCATTAAATAACCCCGCTAAAACATCACTAGTCAAGGAATCAGTGCCAAAAATTTTATATGTAAGTAAGAGACTACGTAGCCATTTGAATCTACAAGTAGATATAGGAAATGAAGCCCCAACTCCATTAAGAGTTAAAAATAAATGACGAACTTTGTCATGAGAAGAGTTTCTAAATGGGTCCTCAGCACCATGGACTTCTACATAAAGACATTCATCATTACCTAAAAATTGTGCAAAGTTGTGTACTATATCATGCATCTTATAACTATAAGATTTATTCTCTTGTAAAAGAGATCTTGTCACTAAATACTCAGAATACACTTTACCAATTATCTCCTTTTTCTCAACATCTTTTGCTAACCCTAGATAACCTTGAGCTCTCCATAAGTCAATCAACTCATCTTTAAATAAACAATCATAATTTTTTGGAAAGATGGAACAATATATAAAACACCGTTTTGCCATTGGAGATAAATCATTATAACTCAACATCAAAGGGGTTAAAAGACCTTTGTCAATATTTTCCAATTTCCACAATTCACTGTCTAAAACACGTTGCCATTGGTCTTTACATTTTTTAAGCCGCAAGAGATTCCCAACAGTTTTTGTAGCAAGAGGTAACCCCTTGCACTTCCCTACTATTTTCCTACCAATTTCTTCTAAATTTGCACACTCATCATGAGATCTTTTAGAAAAAGCTAACTTTCTAAACAATAACCAATTCTCCTCATAGGACAATTCCTCAACATTGATAATATCAAATGAATTCATCATATGTGCAACCGACTCTTTACGTGTGGTAATTAAAATTTTACTTCCATGGAGACCATTCTTTAAACAATTATAGAATGGTTCCCATTCCTTGTAATCTTCAGTCCATACGTCATCTAAAATAAGGAGAAATTTTTTATTCTTAATAGAGTTACAAATACATTCAAGAAGAGATTGTAATTCTACTACATTAGGAGTACAACCTTCCAGAGATTCAATAATCGCTTTGGCAATCCTAATATCATCAAAAGGGTTTGATACACACACCCATATTCTTTTATCAAAATTTGTCTCTACTTCCTTGTTATTGTAGGCAAATTGAGCAAGAGTTGTTTTTCCAATTCCCCCCATCCCCACGAGTGAGATGACATGGAGGCTTTGTTCACTACTCTTACACAACAACTTGCTTACTAAATTATTCTTCTCATTATCTCTACCACATATATCAGAGACATCAATAAATGAAGTAGTTTTCATTTGTTGATGATCAAATTTCTCGATAGCTAGAATCACATTAAGATGATAATCATTTTTCTCTTTGACTATAACATCTAGCTTTTTATTTGTATTTTTTATCTTAACTGCAATGTCACGGCGTAAAACAACTTCTTTGAAACCAAAGCAAGGAGAGGGAATGAAGCAACACACCTTCTTCTTAGAAGCAAGTGCATTATGATCATGACCTCTCTCAATTCGCAATTTCAAGATTGCAGTATTCCACTCATCCAACACATCTTCCACCTCATAGCATACGTCTTTAAGATGATCTAACCAAAGTCTCACAGCTGCTTCCTTCATTTGTTTTGTCTCTGCGTCAAATAGCACAGCTTCAATGGCTCGAAGATTGCGGGTAAGCTTGTCTACTTCTTCTTCAACATCCCCAACTAGGCTCACGTGTTTTCCGATGAAGCTAGACGTCTGCTGAGAAAGAATTGAACCCAGTTGCTCCAAGGCAAAAGAAACAATTGCTTCAGCCATGGTATTGAATGATGAAAGGTAAGAAATATCGAGTTATCAAATGTGTCTGTGTTGTGAAAATTCTACCGTCATTTGTTTCAGATGTTTATAATGCATGGAAAAGCTAAGGAGTGTTTTAGCTATTGGGCAAAGTGAAACCTTGTTTTGATGCTGGTTTAGGTATACGTAAAGCTTTCTTCCCAGCTATGCCATTTGTCTTTCCTTTCTTCCCAGCTATTCCATTTGTCTTTCCTTTCGTTTACCTGAAGTTTATTGAAAGCAAATATCTATTTTATAAAGCAAGATTCTGAAGCATGAGTGGAAAGCAAGTAATTGCAGAAAATCAAAAAAAGCACATTCCTGAAAGCTAAAGTAAAGAGGAGGATTTGGATTAATTCCAATGTATCGCGCAAATTCAAATGAACAATACAACACAAGAGAGAAGAAGACAACTGAACCAAAGCAAGATTTCGACTGCAAATGATAAAGCAAGGAGCCAGTTTAGTTTTGTTAGGAGTCGTTTGCTGCACAAAATTTATAGTTTTGTATAGGATATAACATTGTATTGTATAATACCATATAATATATAGTAAGATGTTTGGTATAAATTGTATTGCATTAATTTATCATTATTTTTTCAATTAAATTTTTAACAAGTATTCATTGAAATTTAATAGTTCTTTTAAAATTCTAATTCCTTTTATTATTAACCTAAATTTATATAATTCATTAGAAAAATTACGAAAAAAATGAAAAAGAATCATTTATTAATAGTAAGAATATATATATATATATATATATATATATATATATATATATATATATATATATATATATATATATATATATATATATATATATTATGTTATTTTAAATCAATATTTATTTACATATTTTAAAGTAATTAATTAACTTATTACCATCCTTATTAGATTCCAGGAAAGAACCACAGATATTTTGTCACTAATTTTTGTTTATTTTATTTTTATTGGTTGCATTTGTTGGCGTTTTATCCCACTCGTCTTCTAGGTGCGTGTAATGTAATCCGCATATGAAATATATGTTATTAAAATGAAAGGAAACTAATGTCTTTTAACTAAAAGGAAATTTTGAATAAATTACATCATTTATTAAGTTTATTCCAACTAAAAGTCCAGCAAAATATTTGTTTTAAAATTCAATATAATTAAATATTTGTTGATTATAGTTGACGCTTGATTTTGGATGCCAACGACTCGTACATGCAAAGTGCTAAGAGGGCCTTAGAAATTACACGTGATGGATCCATGAGATTTAAATATGGAGCTGAGATTATATATGTTGAAGAAAACATAAATAATAGGCCAACAAGAGAGGTTTTTATAGTGGTTCGGATGCTCAATAAGCGACTCATACATCCACAATTATTTTATTGATCTCTGACTATTTCTATGATATTGCCCATAAGGCATACAAAGATGAAGAAATACAGTGTTTACAGAGAGAAAGAATTGAGCTCTTATCTATGGTTAGCTCTCATATGCCCAGCCCCCCCTCTTCGGGAAGGGAAGTGTCAATTTATACACCTAAACACTCAATGTAATGAGTGTTTTGCAAGTTGCCTTGACATATGTAAGGCTTTCATCTATTCATTTCTTGAAAGGAGATAGGGTTGGTAAGAATATCTTTGAAGAGATATGGGCTTGGTAGCTAGTACAAAAAAACATTTATTGGCTGAGATAAGCGTGACTTTTTAGGCATAACAGAAACCTCCCAGTTTTTGGAGTGCGTAATCGCGCCTCAGAAACTAAGGTCTTTAATCTGAATGGCTGCAGTCTTGAACTGAAGAGCTCGAACTATTCTTGGCACGATCAAGTGCTGAGAGCTAGGAGCTGATCGCGATCTATTAGGAGCTCGACTTGAAATCTGTTAGGAGCTTGACCTGAAATCTGTTAGGAGCTCGACCTGAAATCTGCTAGGAGCTTGACCTGAAATCAAAACGAGCTCAATTTGAGCAGAGCGAGCTCAACTTGAGAGTAAAACAAGCTCAATTTGAGAGCAAAATGAGCTCAACTTGAGAGCAAAACGAGCTCAATCTGAGCTAAACGAACTCAATTTGAGATCATAACGAACTCAATCTGAGCAAAACGAGCTCAACTTGAGCTAAACGAGCTCAATCTGAGCAAAATGAGCTCGACCTGAAAGGTCACAACGAGCTCAACTTGAAAGGTCATAACGACCTCGACCTGAAAAGGTCATAGCGAGCTCGACTTGAAAGGTCGTAACAAGCTTGACCTAAGAGCACAAGAGATCAGCAATCTCAACGTGTGATCAACGATCTGAACACGTGATTTGAAGCTAACGATCGTGATCACGACCGAGGATCGGGGCGACTATGTCGTGTGATGCTGCGATCCGCCATGCGATCGAGAACTCGGCGTGTGCGACCGCGATCCGCCACGCGATTGGAGAATTCTGACACGTGTGATCTGCGATGCAGCCGTCAGACTACGCGTGTCGTCTGCGATCCGACGTGATGCCGTCTGGACGCAATCGAAGAACTCGACTGCGTACGATCGCCCGCCAGCGATTGGCTAACTTGTCGCGATCTGTGATGCCGGCCATGCGATTGGAGAATTCTGACGCAGGTTTGAGATCTGAGCACGCCATTAGGGAACTTGGACGCAGGTTTGAGAATCGGACCTGCATGGGCCACCAAACTGTTGACGCTTGATTTTGGACGCCAACGACGTGCACGTGCAAAGTGCTAAGAGGGCCGTAGAAATTACACTTGATAGATCCATGAGATTTGAATATGGAGCTGAGATTATATATGTTGTAGAAAACATAAATAATAGGCCGACAAGAGAGGTTTTTATAGTGGTTCGGATGCTCAACAAGCGACTCCTACATCCACTGTTATTTTATTGATCTCTGACTATTTCTATGATATTGCCCATAAGGCATACAAAGATGAAGAAATACAGTGTTTACAGAGAGAAAGAATTGAGCTCTTATCTATGGTTAGCTCTCATATGCCCAACCCCCCCTCTTCGGGAAGGAAAGTGCCAATTTATACACCTAAACACCCAATGTAATGAGTGTTTTGCAAGTTGCCTTGACATATGGAAAACTCTCATCCATTCATTTCTTGAAAGGAGATAGGGTTAGTAAGAATATCTTTGAGGAGATATGGACTTAGCAGTTAGTACAAAAAGACATTTATTGGTTGACATAAGCGTGACTTTTTAGGCATAACAATTATTTTGGATATTAATTAGTTTAGTTAGTGTAAATAAAAACCATAAATATGTGATCTAATTGAATTTTCTTTACTCCATGATTGAAGGCAATTGAATCAAATATACAAATTATGAATGTTTTATCTATGAATCAATAAATTTTAACGAATAAAAAAGCATTTTTAAAATGTATAGCAATTTTTCAAGATTAAAAGAATAGTTTTTATTTTATTTTATTTTTGATGATTGAAAGTGTTTGAATCAGTTTACGCACACCTTAACTAATCATCCAAAACTCTAAAACTATCAACTGGATAAAAGCTCAAATGATCACCTTTATCAATAATCGTGAAGATTCGAATTCGAGAGTATTTTCTTTTTTTAACCTACAAAAGGCAGCCTTGGATGTACACCAAATGTAAAGAGCGTGTAAAATGAATAGTGGAAGACAAGTTATCTTTAAGTCTATAAATTTGGGAGATAAAAAAAGGAGTAAGATAAGGACAGAAAAACTAAAATTTTATTTATTTAATAGCATTAATATTTGTTCCAATTAACACGGCTCAGGCCTTAAAATTACTTTTAAAATAAAAATATTTATCAGAAAAGAATTTTCAGCTAAGCTTTGTTGTATATATAAAGTCAAAATTTGATTTTTATATCTCACAGGAGAAGATAATGCTCATTCAATAATTTGACATATATATACTCTTCTCAGAAAGCCACCCGTACTGTATTAAAAAAGTCCATATAGAAAAAGCATTTGGGTTTCGGCTGACAAAAACTCAAACTTCAAAGATAATATCTCAACTTTAATAGTGATGTAACACAAAGTCAAAGCATCCGGTCCCCTGGCCGGGTTATCAGTTCGGGTTCCTAAACATTGCTCCGACCATCCTCTTCTTCTTCTCTCTCGCCGTCTGCTTCGACGCCGTTCTCTGACCCCGCCTCCCACCGACTCCAAAAACCTTCTTCTTGTTCGATCCTCGCCCAGTCCCTGTCTTTCTATCAAAGATTGCGCAAACTCCATTCTCTCTTCTTCTCCTTAGACGCCTCTCTGTCTCTTAAAAAACCGGCAAAAGCCCTAAAGCCCATTTCACCTCTCCTTACTTCAACACAAAACCCTTTTCCACTTCTCCACTTCCAACTCCAAACCCCTCCCCTTTAGACTCACAAGCAAAACCCTCTGCACTCTCCGCTCGCATGAGCTTCATCTTTGAACAAATTGACCAAATCGAGAAGCAAAAACATGAAAACGACGAAACTCTACCAAGGATACGCGCTTGGCGCCAATCAAAACAGCAACAAAACCAAGAAGCTGTAACCACCCAACAGGTGCAAAACCCAGAAGTTATTTCTTGTGTGAAAGAAAGCCCGGAAAGGTATTCTGCTGAAAAGCAAGTATTGGTGAGAAACGAGGTGAAGGAGGTGGAGTTGGTTCATCCATGGCCGGAGTGGATTGAATTGATGGAGAGATTGGTGAAGCAGAATTACTTTGATCATAGGAGAAAAGATGAGGACAAAATGGTGAAAGATTTGGGATTTGAAGATGGTGTTGAGGAGAGTGATGTTGGAATTGAATTTGGCAATTTCAGGACTGTTCAGACTGCTTGCATTAATTTTGGGAAGGACCGTTGGATATCTTGAGGTTTACAGATTGAAAAATTCTGCATTTTGAAATGTCTGAAACTGCTTTGGTTCTGCTTGTTATGTTGTGACTAAACTTGTTAGTTAAATGTCTGCATTTAGGACCTATTTAAGTGTTTCTGAATTGCTACTTGTGGTTTTAGTTTAGAATGCTAATTGCAGAACGAATAAACGTAGTTTAGATTGATGGCGTGTATGTGGAGTTGATGACCAAAATGGGTGTAAAGGGTTGATGGTATTAGCATTTTGATCCTTTTAGTTGCTTTTAATCTCACTGAACAATCTTGAGTGAAAATTTTATTATATGGCTGACTTTGTAAATGCATTAGATATGTAGCATAATTTGCAATGATGTCACTTTGCTTGAAATGTGCTTAGACAGAATGTTGATTTCAGGTCCTTGTTGAGACAGGATATTCAAACTTTGGTTGGCTAAGGATGCGCAAGTGCAGACAAGAAGGTGGTTTTCTCTGCTAAGCTATTGAGGAAGCATGCCCACCTTGATGAAGGAGATGTAAGTGTTACTTCTTTTCCTAAATTTGATGCTTAGTTCACTCATGTAACAGATCTTGTGATTAATCGCTTCTGATGCTTCTCTTTCTAAGTTTGGTTTCATTGCATCTTTAAATTTCTTAGCTTTGTAACTTTTTGCCTTGTTTTGTCCTGGGGGCAAACGATATATCATGGATTTCATCACTTAATTACATGTGCAAGATTTACATTGTTACATCTGAGATGAATACTGAAAACCATCAAATTGAGTATAAGATGTTTTTTCAGTTATGATAATTTGTTCTGTACCAGGTCTGTAGTACCTGCAGCTTGAGGAGCTCCTGTCAAATAGCATATTTACTTACAAATAAAGAGGATGAAGCTCGTACCATTGATGTTATGCATGTTCTATTGACTTATGGTATTGATCCTGTGAATGGATCAGCGGTCAATAAGTCCCTTCTCAGACAGAAGTCTGTGAAAAATGTTGTCCGTAAGTTGCTTCATGAGATTGTCAAGTTGAGTGCTGTTCCAATATATCCGAATCTTCCCCCTCCAGTAACAAAGAAGCCTCCTTCAAAAGTTAAGCAACCTCCTCCACCACCAAAGAAACGAGTGGGATAAGATGATGTTGAGATGAAAAGAGGAGATTGGCTATGTCCCAAGTATGTGACTTCTTAATGGGCATTTGTTTATGGCCATTATTTTCAATCTACTTGTACTTGGGGGCTAATTTGCAGAGTAAACTTACAATGATAAATTAGAATACCTTCATAAGACATTTCTACTTTCTGCAGCCTGGTTGAGATGCATTGAACTGCTATCTGTGGACCTTAGGTGTAGGCATATTATAGGCTTTTGTTGAGTTGTCTAAAAGACAATTCTGAACCCTGCATTAGATGATAGTTTCTCCAGATGTTAAATCCTTTTAAAATGTTATATATTTTAAAAATGTGATTTACTAAAAGTGCAGAATGTTGGTCTCAGGTGTGATTTCGTGAACTTTGCAAAGAATACAGTCTGCCTACTATGTGATGCGAAGAGGCCAAAGAGACAGCTGCTTCCAGGAGAATGGGAATGCCCCGAGTAAGTTTCCATTGCACTAGTTGTTTTCATTTCCTATCTTTTTTTTATTATTTATTTTTAGCTACAACTCTATAACATGTGGTTTTGAAAATACGCATACAATGCATGATTGGTGATGCTATAAATTATTGAGTTTGCTTGTGGTAACCAGGATTGTGTAATTTTATGCTGGATTAATATATGTGAAAGAGTTTCCAGATTCAATCATAGGTTGTTTGATCTGTTTGCAGTTTGCTTATTGGTGGTTTTATGCTATCACAGGTGCAACTTCTTATATTATAGAAGAAATATGGCATGTTTTCATTGTGATTGCAAACATCCACTAGATGAATTTATTGAGAATAAAATACAAGAGAAGCAACATGATCCTGAAATGAGATCAGAGAAGATTGCCCGCCGGCCAGGAGGTTTCAAATGCCTGGAATTTTGATTTTGATGATGATGGGGCAGATGTTGCCGCTTTCGAGTATGCAGATTCTCCAAGAAGGGGTGAAGACTCTCCTATGGGTAGTTTGGCTCATGAAGGAAATTTTAGAGGTCATGAGGATGATTTGTGTGTAAGGATTTTTTGGGTTCAACATCTATCCATGTCCTAATTGTTGATGGAGTATTTGTGTAAGGATATTAAGGATTGATTTCTAGTAGCTTCCTATTATTAATTTAGATATGTAATAATGCATTATGAACTTTCGATATTGTAATGTAGTCAATTTCTAGTTTTTAAATTATGTATTAGTAGTTAAAGTTATTATGGAGATTTTTTTTTTTTTTTTTAACTTAGTGATAAAAAAATTATTAAACAATTATTTAATATTATTTAAATTAAAGAAAAAATCGTTTCAGAATCAAATAATAAATATTTTCTGAAAATGTACCAAACAATTATTTGGTCTTGAAAACTTTTTTAATAAACTAATTTTATCAACTATTCAACATTTTATCCAAATTTTTAGATATTTTACTCATTTTCAGATTTCAAGTCAATTCAACTTAAAACACTTTTTTACAAGAGTAAATGACATATTCCCACCCAAGGTTTGACAAAATCCCAAGTTAGTATCCTTAGTTATATTTATTCTGAATTCTCACTTTTAAAATAACATTGTTAGCAGCTTTTAGGGTATAAAGAGTGCAATTATCATAATCCTCTTAACCTTAAATTAACAAATTACGTTTTAACCCTTAGATTAGTAAAAATATTAGTAAAACTATAAAACTTACCATTTTATTTTGAAATTATCTCAATAACACCCTTGATCACTACACACCCTCTCGATTTTTGTCGGATCTGGGTTGTTTTCGACGGCATCGAACCCCTGGTCACCTCTATCACCTTCCTCGTAGTTCGTCGTCCAAAACCCCTCTGGTTCCCGACTCATTGGCCCTTCCAATGGTCGGTGCCATTAGGCTTAGGGTTTCGTAGTTCTTCGTCAGATTCTAACGGCGAAAATCCAATTGGACACCACCATTGCAATCAGCATCTCCAACTCTATAAAACCCTTATGTCCCCAACAACCGTTTAATTGCCATTCGCCGATCGAGAGTTTGTGTTCATTGACCATTTTTTGGTGAAGTGTTGGATGACAAACGGTAGGCTGTCGTGGCTGGGAAGGTTAGGGGTTTTGTAAGGGAGGATGCGAGGAGTCAAATGGCAAAGGTGGTTAGGGTTGTCACCATTCAAAACGGCCAGAAACTGGCAAAAACAAGTCACAGGTCGTGGTTGCCGTGGTCGGTGATCGACGAATAATGAGGGGTTGTGAAGGGTAAGGTTTTATAGAGGAAAAGATTTGGGTTCAAATGGTGGTGACAATGGTGATTTTGTGTGGAAGAATTGCCAGAAAAAGGGTGAAAAATGTAAGGGACACTGTCAACTAACGTGCGTTGGAGGACTGTTAGAGGTGACGATCTACTAACGTGCGCCATCCATGCAAAAAAACCAATTTACCCCTATACCGTTACATCAAACACTTTTCCGCACTTTAAGGGTATGAATCTTGAATAAATGTAACCAAAGGTACCAACTTAGGATTTTGTCAAACCTAGGTCGTCCTGATCTTCAGCTTCAGCTTCAGATCACTGATCTTTAGCTTCAAATTGCGTGTTCAGATCGCTGATCTCTTGATCTTAGATTGAGGTCGTTTTGCTCTCAGGTTGAGCTCGTTTTGCTCAGATTGAGCTTGTTTTGCTCTCAGGATTGAGCTCATTTTGCTCAAGTTGAGCTCATTTTGCTCAGATTGAACTCGTTTTGCTCAAATTGAGCTCGTTATGATTTTAGGTCGAGCTCGTTTTGCTCTCAAATCACAGTCCTAGCTCTCAACACTCGATTGCGCTAGGAATAGTTCGAGCTCTTCAGTTCGAGACTACAGCCTATAGTGCAATAGCCATTTAGATCAAAGACTTGAGTTTTTGAAGCGCGATTACGCACTCCAAAAACTGGGGGGTTTCTGTTATGCCTAAAAAGTCACGCTTATGTCAACTCAATAAATGTCTTTTTGTACTAGCTGCTAAGCCCATACTTCTTCAGATATTCGTACCAACCCTATCTCCTTTCAAGAAATGAATGGATGAGAGCCTTTTATGCGTCAAAGCAACTTACAAAACACTCATTACATTGACCTCAAAGATGTTAAATTGACAATTCTCTTCACGAAAAGGGAGAAGTTGGGCATATGAGAGTTAAGTATAGATTTGAGCTCAATTCTTTCTCTCTGTAAATACTGTATTTCTTCATCTTTATATGCCTTACGGACAATATCATAGAAATAGTCAGAGATCAATAAAATAATAGTGAATGTAGGAGTCGATTGTTTAAGTATCCGAACCACTATGAAAACCTCTCTTGTTAGTCTATTATTTATGTTTTCTGCAACATATATAATCTCAGCTCTATATTCAAATCTCATGGATCTATCACGTGTAATTTCTAAGACATTCTTAACACTTTGTACATGTGAGTCGTTGGCATTCAAAATCAAGGGTCAACAAGTAAGATGAATTCTAACAAAGAAAATTGATTTTAATATTTTTGTTTTGATAAGATAGTTATATTTTATGTAATGTATAGTAATAAAAAGTTAAATTTATTTTATATACCTATCGAGCAATATTAGTTTTATAAAGACATATATAAAGGGGGTATACAAAGATAATTCTCATCTTTGATTTCATAATTTCTCTCTCTTTTTTTCGTTTTTTCTTTATTTTTTTTTTTGATAATGTCACTTTATAACCCTTATAGTCTTTGCCAGGATAACATTTTTCATACTATCAAACTCCATTTATCATTACTTTTTATCATTACCATCGAAACAAGAAATAATTTTTACAGTTCGTACTCTGTATATCAATCTTTGATATAACACTACAAAACAGCTTCTGTCTCCTTTTCTCAATTCCACGAAGTTCCCAATAGAATTTTAATCTCAGAATCAAAATGCACGCCTCTTCTCTCGATTCAGAGTCGAAAAACAACAGAAAGAAATTTCGAAGGAAGTACAATTATGGCCTCTTTGAGCTTGAGCTCGCACTTCCGCCGGAATGCTCACCATCACAGGTCTCAGACTTGCCCCGAAACCATCGCGAAATCCCTCACTTTCCTCGCGAGGAGTCTCAGTACGGGTTCGCGTTCAATCCGCCGGTACTTGGCTCACGGAGATGGCCACTCGTCCCTCGATCTCGAATCGGGTCGCCAACGGGAAGAAGGTCCGTCCATTTTTTTTTTTTTTTGAACTTTAATGCAAGTTTTGTCATGTTGCTGTTTGTTTTTTATTTTTTATTATTTTTTTCTGTGGTCGAAAACTTCAAGCAAGGTGGGGGTAGATATCCCAGAAACCCGATGGATTTGTGACGATTGTATTTGTTTTTAGTGGGTCTGATTCCGGATCAAGTTTTGTGGGGCGGGTTTTGGAGTTTACTGTATTATTTATTTATTTTTCGATGCCTTTGTTACGATTGTGTGTGTGTGTATTTTTTATTTTTTATTTTTAATATTATTTCTTTATGGGTATTCCCCAATTGGAAAGAGAAAATTTAAACACAAATGGTTTCTCTCTTCGTTTTTCTTCTTCTTCCACAATATACTGCTTCTTTTCATTTTATGTACTGCCTCTTTTCATTTTATGTTTTGCCTCTTTTTGTCTTCATTTGCAATGATCATAAAGAAAAATGCTTTTTGATTGTTTTTCTCAGTCAATATCAGTGTTGATCACTCAAAACAAATTTACCAATTTTCAAGTCAGATTATAGAAAGGGTAAACGAACAAGAATTTAAAAGAATTTCTCAAATTCGAATGTCCAAAAAAACGAAAATACAAAATAGAGTTCATAATTTAATAACCCCTTTTATTACAACCATTTGTCGAGAAATTATACCCATTTCATTTAATGGTTGGTTTGGAGTAACAAGTTTTGACCCATTATCTACTGATGGCCATTTGATCAACATTGTTGAAACCATCAAGTAATGATCTTATTCTTCTGATTGGTCCAGTATACTATTGGCCCAGTAAGTAATATATTATACTTTTGGTTTTGGTTTATTGTCGCGCACCTCCTGTCACATTACTAAGCTTGTCTTAAACATCCCCTCTTCAACGTTTGTTAGCAGAACTTCTTTCAGTAGACAAAGGTAAATATGTAATCAAATCAAACTATTATAAAAGAGTCTTCCAAACAGTGTCTGTTTGTCTATTACTGTAAAAATATTCTTTTTGTGTTCCCCCAATAGACCATCCATTGTTCTAGGGAAGAAGGATGTATGTTACTGATAGAACCTGTCCTGCAAAAACACCAGCAATACCACAGAATATACCACAACACACAACCAGTCACTCACAATCAACAATAAAATGCCCAGTTCTATTAGTATCTGCACAGAACACTACAACTAGAACAATACTTCCAGTAGCCTTGCTCTATCAGTACTCACTAAGCAAATGTACTAAATAAACACAGAAAGTGCAATAAAAGAAATGGTACTAAGGCTGACTTCGAGGGTCAGTCACCTCCCTGCATCGACTTCGAGGGTCACCTGCCTCCCTGCCAAATTAATAATTTTCTGCTTGATTCCTCTTTTTCTCTCCTCCCCTTTTTATTCATTCCTGGCACCTTTTGTACTTCTAACCGAATTCCTATCTTTGCTCCTGTCAAGCCATCTGTCCTCTCTAACAAACTCCAACCTTTTTATTTATTCCTCTACTGTTTTACCCTCTTGCCCTTCCTATGGTATACCAGTCCTCTGGGTTGTTCATCAATACCCTCCCCAAGGAGAGCCACCTTGTCCTCAAGGTGGAAAGAAGGAAATTGGTGGTGGATAACGTCGAAATCTTCCCATGTGTCTTCGTAGGACGGTAATCCCTTCCAGTGAATCAACACCTCCCATTGCCCATTCAGGAGTTTTCGTTTCTTGAGGACTGCCTCAGTTCTAGTTGTAGAATTAAATCCTCGGTAAGGGCTGTCGGTAAAGGTTGGCTATTGGTGATTGGAAATGTTGCTTTCTTCAGTTGAGAGACATGAAAAACGTCGTGAATACGGGCGGACGAAGGTAGTTCCAGCCTGTATGCCACGGCCCCAATTTTATCGGTAATTACAAACGGACCGTAAAACCGGGGGCTCAACTTTTCATTGTAGCGACGTGCTAAGGAACGTAATCTGTATGGTTGTAATTTCAAATAGACAGATTCACCAACCTCAAAGGTAACCTCTCGGCGATGACGATCAGCATACAACTTCATGCGGTTTTGGGCTTTGAGAAGATTGGCCTTTAACTCCTCAATAATGTGGTCTCTTTGCTGAAGTTGCTGATCAACTTCTTCCACGGGTGACATCCGGTCTGCATAGCGTAACACTGTTGGAGGTTCACGGCCGTAAAGGGCTTTAAATGGACTCATGCCAGCGGAGCTATGATAGGTGGTATTGAACCAAAATTCTGCCCAGGGGACCCATTTTGGCCACTGTTGCGGGTGGCTATTAACAAAACATCTGAGGTATGTCTCTAAGCCTCGGTTTACCACTTCTGTTTGACCGTCCGTCTGCGGATGGTAGGCCGAACTCATGAGTAAATGGGTTCCAGCATCGCTTTGAATAATTCAGTCCAAAAGTTGCTCATGAATATTCTATCTCTATCGAAACAATGTCATGGGAAATCCATGTAACCCGACTACTTCTTTTATAAACAGATCCGCGACCACCTTGGCCGTGTATGGGTGTTTAAGAGTGAGAAAATGGCTGTATTTGGTCAAACGATCAACCACAACCAGAATAGTGTCAACCCCATTTGCTTTGGGCAGCCCCATAATGAAATCCATGGAGATATCCTCCCACACCTGGTTAGGAATTGGTAACGGCTGAAGCATTCCTGCGGGATTTAGTGCATCGTATTTATTTTGTTGACAGACACAAGCAGCCACAAATTCCTTGATATCTTTCTTCATTCCCTCCCAAAACACCACATTCGAGAGTCGCTTATATGTCCGAAAAAATCCCGAATGGCCTCCAATAGGGGAAGTATGAAATTCTTGCAGTATTCTCTAGATGTGAGGCCCCGATTTAGGGAGTACTAACCTGTTATGATACAACAGATGGTGTCCCACTAATCTGAAATGGGAGTGGCTGTTCGGGTCAATCAGGAGTTGTTGTATTATTCCCCGCAATGACTGTCATCCCTCTGGTGCATCTTCTAAACTGTCTAAGCCGGAAAAACAACCCACCGACAAAGCATGATGCCCAATCGTATCAGGCATTCTGGAAAGAGCGTCTGCTGCTTTATTTTGCGGTCCTGGCTTATATTGGATACTGAAATCAAGTCCCAACAGTTTGATAACCCATTTTGCCGACATTCACTTAATAGTTTGCTGGTCGGTTAAGAAGTGGAGACTCGGCTGATCTGTTCGGATAACAAAATGCCTTCCCAAGAGGTAGTGACGCCACTTTTGCACAGCCAATACTACCGCCATTAATTCCCGCTCATAGCCTGATTTCAGTTTAGACTTGAGAGATAACCCTTTGCTGAGAAATGCGATCGGCCGTCCTTCTTGCATCAACACCGCCCCTAATCCGCTGCCTGAAGCATCAGTCTCTATAATAAATTCCTGGGTAAAATTTGGCATCCGTAGGACAGGAACACTGGTCATGATCCTTTTTAACTCCTCAAAAGCTTGTTGAGCTGCTGTGTTCCATACAAAAGAATCCTTCTTTAACAGGCCAGTGAGAGGTAGAGCTATTTTACCATAATCTCGCACAAAGCGACGGTAGTATCTTGTGAGTCTAAGAAATCCTCTGAGTGCCCGGATATCTTTCGGTTCTGGCCATTTAGTTATGCTGTCAATTTTTGATGGATCTACCGCCACACCCTTAGCTGAGATTATGTGTCCCAAATATTCCATCTGGAGCTGCCCAAACTGACATTTCTTTTGATTGACCACCATCTGATTCTCCCACAATACCTGCAAAATAATGTTTAAATGCTTCGCATGTTCGGCCATCTCCCGGCTGTAAATCAGTATATCATCGAAGAAGACCAATAAAAATTTTCTTAAGTACGGTCTGAATACGTCATTCATGACTGCCTGAAAAGTTGCCGGTGCGTTGGTAAGGCCGAAAGGCATCACAAGGAATTCATAGTGCCCTTCGTGTGTTCGAAAAGCGGTCTTGTGGGTGTCTTCGGGTTTCACTCGCAGCTGGTGATATCCGGATTTCAAATCGAGTTTAGAAAACACCGTTGCTCTTTCTAACTCATCAAACAGTTCATCGATAGCGGGAATCGGAAATTTATCCGGAATTGTCACTTTGTTGACTGCCCGATAGTCTACACAGAATTGCCACCCTCCATCTTTCTTTTTCACCAATAAAACAGGACTGGAGAACGGACTAATGCTAGGTTTTATAATCCCCTGGCTTAACATTTCCGACAATGCGCTATCTCGCCCCCTTTTTCTGCAATAAGGTACCATATCATGGCTCTGAGGTTGCCTGGTTCGTGTCCCGGCACTAACTGGATGCTATGATCTTTTGATCTGACCGGTGGTAACCCCGGAAGTGGCTCGAAGACTTTGCTAAACTTTCCTAAAACCTCCAAGATCTGTCATCGATGTTCCCCATCTGCTCACACTGAGTCTGTATCTGCCCAAATTCTATCAAAACGCCCTGACCTTCATTCTGCAGTGCTTTAATCATTGCCTTGAGGGAAACCATTGTCTTGCTAAGAGACGGGTCCCCATACAGACACACTGTCTGGTTTCCCAACGTGAATTTCATCGTTTGTTTCCTCCATTCCGTAATAGTCTCGCCTAAAGTCTCAAGCCACGCAATACCCAGGACTACGTCCGCACTGCTCATATCAAGTGGGAAGAAATTTTGAACAATCGTTACTCCTGGTAACTCCATACATACATCCCGACATTCCCCTTCGCATCGCACACTATACCCGTCACCTACTCTGACCCCGAAAGACTGAGTCCCCACCATTGGAATGCCCAACTGTTCCACCACCGTTGAACTAATAAAATTGTGGGAAGCCCCACTATCAACCAAAACAATCACTTCCTTACCTTGGATCCTTCCTTTAAGCTTCATTGTTTTCGGCCCCTGGATCCCCACCACTGAACTAAGAGAGAGTTCCACCTGTTCCTGCTGTTGCTCAGATATCGCTTTGACAGTATCTCCAACGCCAATCGGATCTGGGTCATCTTCCTCATCGTCAATCAAGATGATCTGCTGTTTTTCCCCGCATCTGTGCCCAATCGAATACTTCCCATCGCACCTGAAACAAATCCCTTTCTCTCGTTTTTGTTGGATCTCTGCATCTGTCATTCGACGGAAGGGAAAATCTCGCCGTGGGAAGTTACGCTCTGACGGCCGGAAAGATGTCGTCGAATGGTCGTGAGCTGGAAAATTCGTCGAAGATCCTCGCATGGAGGATTCTGGTGAACGACGATTGAAACGAGATGTGGCGTCTTTTAGGGATTCAATGGAGTTGGGAAATTTGGGATTATTTGAGTTGGGTTCAAATCGGGTCGGGTGGTGCTGATTAGTTGGGTTGGGTTCAAATCGGGTCGTCATCCTGGATCCTTGATTGCTGGGCCCATAAGATATACCCGGCCCACCTGTGCGTGAAGGCTTATATGATCTCGTTTGGGCTTCTTCAAAAGCCCGATTTCTGTCTTCAATTCGTTGGGCTAATTCCATGATTTGGATTAATGAGTTTGGTTGGGCTAATCTGACTTCTGCCCGTATCTCCACCTTCAGCCCATTCACAAAAGCAGCCTGCAGTATTTCATCTTTCTCCCCCACCAACAGCGCTGCCACCGCTTCAAACTGGCGACGGAACTCCATGACTGAACCATTTTGTTTGACTGCCATTAAAGATTCGTAAGGGTTGAGTTCTTGTGACCCACTAAAACGCTGCAGTAGTGCCAGCTTAAACATGGCCCACGAGCTTGCCGGAGTTCTGGATTCCGTCCACTGAAACCAATTTATAGCTTCACCTTCCATGCAAATGGCTGCCGTTGTTAACTTCCCTTCCTCCGATATCCCGTTGAGGTTAAAGTAGCGTTCAACCCTGAAGATCCATCCGTACGGATCTTCGCCAGAAAATATGGGCATTTCCAACTTTCGCCCCCCCATTTCACTGCGGCTTGACGCATCGTTCCCAGACCCACTGGCTCCGTTTGGGTTTCCTTCTTGGTGAGACTGTATATTCTCTGCTGACTGTATCTCAGCCCTGCCAGCTTCTTCCTCGTCTTTCCGTCGCACCCAAGACTGCAACTCCACTAAGCATTCTCTGATTGTACCCATTTCAACCCCCAACTTTGTAATCTCTCTCTCAACATTATCCATTCTTGAATCCATCCTTGTCAAGACCATTACCCAGACGACAGTGCTCTGATACCAATTGATAGAACCTGTCCTGCAAAAACACCAGCAATACCACAGAATATACCACAACACACAACCAGTCACTCACAATCAACAATAAAATGCCTAGTTCTATTAATATCTGCACAGAACACTACAACTAGAACAATACTTCCAGTAGCCTTGCTCTATCAGTACTCACTAAGCAAATGTACTAAATAAACACAGAAAGTGCAATAAAAGAAATGGTACTAAGGCTGACTTCGAGGGTCAGTCACCTCCCAGAATACTGACTTCGAGGGTCAGCTGCCTCCCTGCCAAATTAACAATTTTCTGCTTGATTCCTCTTTTTCTCTCCTCCCCTTTTTATTCATTCCTGGCACCTTTTGTACTTCTAACCGAATTCCTATTTTTGCTCCTGTCAAGCCATCTGTCCTCTCTAACAAACTCCAACCTTTTTACTTATTCCTCTACTGTTTTACCCTCTTGCCCTTCCTATGGTATACCAGTCCTCTGGGTTGTTCATCAGTTACATGCATGGATAGCCAGTTGCAACTGATCATATTAACGTTTCATTGTTTACAACAAAGTTTTTGCTTGCTTCATATACTTAGATGATATTTTCACACTTTATTCAATACCACTAACCATTTCACATAACTGAATGTTTCGTCATCTCTGTTTTCTGCTTCTTTTTTTTTTTTTTCTTTTTCCTTGTCCTCTGTGTGGATTCCCCTTTTTCTTCTTTAATATCTTATCATTTCCCTCTTAATTGTTCTGCATCAGTATGTAGTTGAATTGACTAATATTTAATTCTTCTTCTCAAACTTGACTTATAATTAAACATCATTTGCATGTTAACTCATTTAAAATGCTGCTACCCCAAGATGCATGTTAGGTTAATTTTGTGATACCGTAGCCAGACTATATGCAAGCATGCCAAATTGTTTATAAGCTGCCACTTGCACTTCAAGTTATGCTTGCGATGAAGATGTATATAGGCGATTGCAGTAACTGGTGATAAAGGGATTGTTCGCTGCTATGAATTAAGTTGTGTATATTCAAGGGCAATTATGAAATTTACCTAGTCTAATATTAATTTCTGTTCACAATCGGCCTCGAGGGATGGTTTGGTACAGTTTTTGAAATGTGAGGAGAGGTGAGGACTCTTTGTACTTTTGGGAACCTCTAGGGAGGTTAGGGATATCAGACCTAATACATTTGTTAAAAGTTACCGGCTACAAGGATATACCAGACCCATAAAATTATATTTTCATTAAAGGGAAATTATAAATTATTATCTAAGATGGAGAACCCAGCCATCTAGAAGAGATAATAAACATGCAATTCCATGTTGATTTCAATGAATGAATGAATTAATTTAAATTTCTGTTTATGATTTGTTTTAGAGCACTTTTCTTGATCACGTGTTAAAATAATCTTTTGTGTACAGTTGCTTAAATTGATTCTTACCCTAAATCTTTGTATTCATAATACCTCGCCATACCTAGATTTAAGTATTAATGTTAGACATTCACCAAATACTTTCTGTTTTTGGATTAAGTGATTACTTAATGTGATAATTGATATCGAAGTTTAAATATCTCAATATTGCTTATAACATTTTATCAGTTATGTACTTTTGCTTTTGTCACATCATTTATCGTCAGGGAAACTGATTTGAGAGAGTTTTCCAGTCAATAGTTTATAGTTGATGTTTCCATATTGTCTTAAATTTTGGCTATTGTGACTGAAAATCCATATATGGTTTGTCAATAGAAAAGAGAGAATTTGCATTATTGTGTGTTTTGAGATACTATAGAAATAATTGAAGTGATTGAACCACTTCACAAGAGAGAATGGAGGCAAGGAATTAGGGAACATGAGATTTCAGATAGAAGTACAATTGAACAAAAAAAAAAAAAAAAAAAAAATGTAACCCCAAAAACAAAACAAGCGAACGGGGAATATTTCATCTATTTTGTATAGTTTTGGCGGCATGGCTTAGTCATAAGGTGGAGGATTGCAGATCCTTTTTCCCAAATTCAAATATGGGTGTCGCTGATCAACAAAAGATAAGAGTCGACATCCCATATTCTGCTTTTTATTTAGATCCAATACCCAGGGAATTAACCTTCATTAGCCACGTTACTTAGCTTATGATATTATTGGAGCAATGATTAGCTTAAACTTTATTAGTTACTCACTCTTTTGATAGTGATAAATTCTACTTTTCTTTCTTCTATATATAGTTTGTTTAAGTTTTGATTGTCTCATAACTCTTTTTTCTTAGGTAATCCTTTGACTCAAGAGGAATGGATGTCGTTTCTGAAAAAGCCAGTAAATGGTATTCATGATGCAATCTCAAAGATTAAGTTTCAAGCACTAAGCATGCCTTCTGAATTGGCCGGCTTTGAGAGCAGCCCAAACTTTATCAGAGAGACAAAGATCGCAATGGCCAATCTATCTGAAATTGAAGGAGATGAAGTTAGTACCCTTCTCTCTATAGTTTATTGATCAATTCACATATTGTGTTTCCATTGTTGTGTCCCGGAGTCTCACATTGAATTACTAAAAGGATTTACTATGTCTGGGTTAGATACTAATGGTATCCCACAAATGGCACAAGAATCAAAATGATCCAATGGCGGACACTCTTATATGAGATGATTGGTGTCAGTGTCACTTTTCTAGTATCTTGTCGGATTGAGGGGTTACTTATGATGCAATCTTTAAAATAAATAAGCAGACTCTTGATTTTTGAAAATTCAATGGTTGAAAAGTTGAGTTGGCATTAAAAATAACTATTAGCAATTCTCATTAAAAGTTCATCAAACTGTTCTAAATCAGTAGACAAGAATTTGTCTGATGAAATTATGTCAAAAATTTGTGTTTCAATAACCTTAACCGTTAAATATTCACTCCACTTGATATTGCCAAACACTTGGGTTAGCTAAATCTCAACATGAAGAATCCATGATATAGCATCCTATTGTTGCAGTTCCTCAAATTATATTTAATAAAAGTCAGATCGCATATGTGAGCTTTAACTCTAACCTCACTGTTACCAAGATAACTATTTGATTTATATGGTGTCTGTGAAGACTTGATTAATTTGCTTGGTGGATTTTTGCTAGATTAATTTTGTTTACACTATTTTGTTTTGTTTATGCTCTTCAGGATAATTTCGAAGCAAATGCTCCATCCCATTTTCCTGAGAGTAAAAGCTCTACACCCCTTTTGCCTGAAAGTGAGATCAATCATGAAGCACATCACATAAGAAATGACTCAAGTCAAAAGGTAAGCAATCCACCAGAACATTACTCCTATATTAAAGTATGAATCTCAAGTTTTGATATATTAATTTATATAGACATTAAAAATGATCGTTGGAGAACTCAATTTAATAAGATATTGTCTTCATTTAACCATCTTGTCAATCAAGTTTTTACCTCAAATGGATTCCAGGATAGTACAGAGGAGAAAAATAACAATGACATCCATCCTATTCATGGTTCGCCCACAGATTCCGAGTACTTAAGCTGCACAGATGTTGATCAGGGAACAAGTATTAGGAAAACGGTGAAAGATCTAACCAAAGTTGAGAATTTTTTTTGGAAACATATTCATTTTCAAGTTCTAATTACATCCTTTCTTGCAGGTGATATTGGAATGGGTCCTGGTTGTTGCCAATGTTGTAACTGAGGTTTTAACAGCCACGCTCGATCAGCTTTCGTCTGCACACAAGTCCAATTTAGCTCTATTTGCTACAGTGACATCTTTCGTCACTCTAGGATTTTGCATTATTGAGATTTGGTTCAAGTGTAGTCCAGGAAAGCATGTCTGGAAAATGAAAGGCAAGTTTTATTGGTTTTATAATGCAGGAGATGGCAAGCCTTTTGGCTCAATACCGGGTATCATTGGATTGGTTTCTGGCACCCTTCAGTTTATTTTAACAGCAGTTGCTTATGGGGTGTATTATTCTCGGCATGTTGATAGTCCTATTAAACTGCACATTTGCTCCGTCGTCTTTGCTATTGGTCCGTTATGCTCAAAAATTATTGGTGAGAAGCACTAGACATGGCAGCATTTTGAGAGCTCTGAAAGTTAGCACATAGATTTAAAATGTTCTTTTCTCCAATCAGGTGTGCAGGATGGAGTTGATGTTGAATGATTGTTATATTAATTTATTTGGGAAATGCTAGATATACAAAGACTCTTATAAAAAGTCTTTGTACAAAGTGATGTGGTATGTGTCACACGACTAGTTACCACATCACTTTGTACAAAAACTTTTTGTATATCTAGCATTTCTCGATTTATTTCATTCTTCTATTAAACATAAATAGTCTTTGTACATCTAATTTTTCTCGATTTATTTCATTCTTCTATTAAACATATGTAGGACCTCCATTTATATTGATTTGTATATAGTATCAAACAACATGATCGAATAATGGGCCTGGTTGGGTTTCGACTTTCTTTGGGCTGTGACAAGTTTATGGATATTAACTTATGGGTACCAATGGAACAATATTCAATCACGTAAGAAATTTGTGTCTTTGAAACTTACAATCTGTACCTCAATCTAGGTGTATATGAACACTTGAGAGGGTATGCAATATAATATTTATGGTTCTATTATAACTTATATTTAGATACACTACTTTGATTGTTCGGAATTTATATATTTTGTCAAGCAAAATCTTGACATGACTTATTTTTATTTGGTTGGCCAATTCATAAAAATATTTTCATTAAACTTGTGCAAGACAGACATGAAGGAGAACATGAAATCGGGTGGGAAAGCTTCATTAAGAAACCGACAACATTTCAGATTATCAGGAATTGTAATTGTAAATGAGAATGAATTTATATCTAACTCGTGATGGTCGGGTGGGAAAGCTCCATTAAGGCCAGTCCTCTCTTGTTTCCTCCTTGTATCGTTCACTTAGAATAGGACTTTCTTTAAAGCTCAATCTCTTGAGTGTTGTCCTCTGCAGAATGCGGTCTGGCAGTGCCTTTAACTTGGGGCAGCGTACAATACTAAAGCCAGCAAGACATGGCATGAATTCCTCTCCCTCACAATCCCACTCTTCCCATTCTTTCTGGTTCCAAAAAATGAATGTTTTCAACTTGGGAAAGTGAACAGACAATGAAGATGATGTCATAGAGGTGGGCAAGGCCCGGGCCTAGGCAGTCCCAAGTCTGGGCCCTCAAGGTTCGGTCCCAAATTTGGGACCCGTCCTTGAGGGACTAGGCCCAATTTTTGAAGGACCGGTCCTGGGCCCATGAGATTTCTCAAGGCCTGGATCGGTCCTACAAGCTTGAAAAATTTTATTTAGCCTCTTTAATTTTTTATATCCTTATAAAATTATGTAAGGGGGGTTTATGTAATTTTTTAGGGGTGATGTGTTAATTTTTTAATTAATTAGTAAATAAATATAAATAAATGGTTATAATAGTTTTAATTAATTTAAAGAGATAATTTAATTTTAGCTTTGCAATGTGCAAATTTAATTTAAACTTAAACAATTAAATTATTAATTTACATCGTCGAAATTTACATCGTCATAATCTGTGTTTTGGAAGAGGTCAAGTAGTTCGGGATCTTCAGGGTGGTACTATAGTCTTTTGTCTGCATGAGTCCAATCCCGTAGATACATAATGACTTCAACCATCTCATTGTTAAAGAGCATCTTTTGTTTTCAATAATGCAACCACTAGTTGAGAATGCCGACTCGAATACAATTGTGAAAATTGGCACACATAAAATGTCACGTGCCATTTGGGCTCCAATTGGGGAATCGACGTGCATTTTGGTTCCACCATTGAAGCACACCCATCTTGCATTTCTCCCTCTTGGTCATGTAGGACATGTCCATTTGTAGATACCGCTGTAGCTCATTTGGTCCATGTGTGTACACGCTGGAGCTACTACATTCACCACTACTGGTAGTAAGTTCCATATATGTCTAGATGCTCGATCCCTGTTGATGAATTAATGTCTTCACAGCTTCCTACTGCTCGTCTCTAAGGGGTGTTCCACTGTACCTATTCTGATACAAAGAAAAAAGATTCTCCAATTTTTTGTTAAATTCTATCAAACAAGAACTGTAGTGATCATGTCCTAAATGCTAGCCTATCTCATTAACTATACAATTAAATACATTTAATCTAAACCTATGATCTACAATAAAACCTAATCCATATAAAAATGGAATATCTAACCAATATTTTCAGTATTTTGTTTCCATTTCTAAAACAATTGAACTTAACTCTGGATTATATCTATGTTAGGCAAAAGTTTTACAAATTTGAAGTAAAATATAATGCTAAATTAGTAGTAGGATAATAAACACCACTTAATGTATTAGTGGAATTGTAAAAAACTTTAAGAAATGTATGAAAGATACCGTAAACCTCCCAATCAGAATTGTTGAAAACTTCGTCTAGATAGTTCTTCTAGTTGATGAAATCTATAATTTGTCTAGCGATTGACATAACTTTTTGCAACATCAAGTACGTGGAGTTCCAACGAACAAGCATGTTGCAACATAGCTTCTTTGGTTGAACCAACGACTCCTCTTGGCAACAATATTTGACATACTCATTCCATCTTGTATTGCTACTAGCAATGAATCCGATAGTCGCAAGCACCCTACCAATCCTCACATGTATAGCTTCTAAACCTGCTTTCACAATCAAATTGATGATGTGACAAGTACATCTCTAGTGGAAAAAATTGTCTTTATCAAGCAAATCCAATTTCTTTTGAAATAAAGAAATTGTCACAGTGTTAGTAGTTGTATTATCAAGTGTTAGCCCCACAACTCTCTAAGTTAATAAATAATCTTGCAAAACTTCAATAATTGTAAAATAATATGGTTTAAAACCTATCAATTTTTGTTGTAAAGCCCAACTATGATCTAGGTAATGTATTGTGACACTAAAAAAAAATTGTTTTCGATTTACTAGCCCATATGTCGGAAGTAAGTGCAATAGAAATATTCTAAAAATTTTCAAATTCTTTTTTAAGTTTATCACTTATTTTCCTATGTCCCTTCTGCACCTTTCTAATCATGTCAACAAAAAATACATTTTCAAATAAAGAAATGGGAGAGTTCGTAGCAACTATGTATTTTGCTACTTCCTCTCATGCCGCCAATGCATTGTATGTAAAGTTTGAGAGAGTTGAGGATTGTGGATTAAAATTAAGTTGAATTTGTATTTGCGTACCAATTCTGATTGAAGTTGAACCTTGATACATTAATTGAAGTAGAAATCCCGTTCTCAGCACTGATCGTGGTTTGACAGAAATTGCATACCCCACACGTCTCTTCCCCCAACCATTTGGCTTTGGTTGTTTTGATTTCGTGAAAAACTACCATACACTAGATATGGCCCTCTTCGTCAGTCTTGCTGTGATGTCGCAACTCACCTGTGTTTGGCTGGACGCAATCCCAATCACCTTTGGGTTTGGAATTGTTGCATCTGGAAAGAGTGAAAATGGATCAAACCCTTCCATTTCTTGGGTGGATGGAGGAACTAGAACATAATACTTATTTGGGGATAATGATCCTCTGAATCCATAATTTGGGGAATCCATTATGAATTTATGATAAAATAATAAATAAATAAATAAAAGTGGATGAAATTGAATTGAATAATAAAACTAATAAATGAAATTGAAGATAGTTTGAGAATTGGAGTAGAGAGAATGAGAGATTGAGAGTTGAGAGCTGTGAGAAAAATGGGTGGGAATTAGCCTTCCAATTATTTTTTTTGTAAAATTACATTTTAATCCTTTTATTTACTGTCAAATTCTATTAAATAGCGGGATTTTGGATATTTTATAGGGGTTAAATGTAATTAGGGAGGGGGGTTTGGGCTCAGGCCCGGGCCCGGACCTTGGAGGAGAGATCGGCCTGGGCTTGGACCCTCCTCCCTTGGGCCTGGTCCGGTCCCCATACCAAGTTTTTGGGCCAAGCCCTTTGGGCCCGGACCTAATTCCCACCTCTAGATGATGATGAGGTCTCATTGTCTATTCCCCAAAAATCATTATCCACTTTTTTCACACTGGACATTGCTGTTAAATCTAGTAATTCAAGCAATGGCAACTTTCCCAAATGATGCAAATGCTTATAGTTCGAGCCCCAAAAACATAACTCCTTCAGTTTGATTAACGTCATCCAATTGGAGGGAAATGTGGTGCCTCTGTAGCCCGATAGCTTTTATTCCTCTAAATTTGGCAATGGTTGTGAGGTTTTAAGGATTAGTTCATCATCATCGCCTAATCTCTTCCCTTTTTCATGTTCATTAAATTTTAATATCAACTGATAAAGTTTTTCTTTTTTCTTAAATACTTTTGTCAGTTCACCATCGTTTACATTTCCTAAATTTCCAAGCCCTAATTGTAAGGCTCCCTTCAAGTTGAGTCAAAATTTTCAATCCTTCAAGGGTAAATGCTTTGTTATCATGATCACTTCCACCACTTATAATGAATTCACTAAATCTTCAAAGATCGGTTAATTTCTCAATCCCTTTTGTCATGTAAGGTAGTTTACCATCAGAAGTATCAAACCCTAAACACCTCAAGTTTACTAATTTTCCGATCCTTTGAGGTAATTCTATGACCACACCACACAAAAAATAACTAAAAGTGTGTAAATTATATAATTCACAGTAACTTTCAGGTAATATTATTGTATATCCCTCAAGTTGGTCATGTAATTCAAGGTGTCTCGAATGTATCAACTTTCCTTATCTCTTTTGGAATCTGTTCAAAATTAAATTTAGCATCTGTCTTTAATGCCTGTAAACATGTCAATTCATTAAATAACCTCGCTAAAACATCACTAGTCAACCAATCAGTGTCAAAAGTTTTATATGTAAGTAAGAAACCATTATTAATAGTTAGCAATCAGTGGCAATCAGTGTCAGGTTGATTTAAGAAATGAAGCCCTAACTTCATTATGAGTTAACAATAAATGACGAACTTTGTCATATAAAGGTCTTCGACACTATGGCCTTCTACAGAAAGACATTCATTGTTATTCAAAAATTGTGCAAAGTCATGCACTATATCATGCATCTTATAAGTATAATATTTATTCTCTTGTAAGAGAGATCTTGTCACTAAATACTCAAAATATTCTTTACCAATTATCTCCTCATTCTCATCATCCTTTTCTAATCGAAGATAACCTTGAGCCATCCATATATCAATCAACGTTTTTTTGTAGATAGATAACCATAATCTTTTGGAAAGATGAAGCAATTAAAATATAAAACACCAATTTACCCTAGGAGGTAAATCATTATAATAGCATCTCCAAATGGCTCTTTATATCACTCAAACTTTTTATTATAACGAATAAATCCATAAAAATAAGAGTCCAACAAACTTTTTATTCTTTATGTACAAATTAAAGAGTGAGCTTGACTCTCCACATCTAGAGAGTCAAACTTCACTCTCTATTATAATTATAATTAATAAATGACAAGTTTTCATGCATTTTATTTATTAATTCTCTCTCTTATTAAGTCTCTTTCTTGAAAATAAGTAGCATCTTTATTAAATTTAAAGAGTCCATTGGATTTAAATAAAAATTTTATTATTTATATTTAGAAATTAATGAAGATGTTTTTTATTTATATGAAATGTGCTCTTTAAAATAAAAAGCATTATTGTAGATGCTCTAACTCAACATCAAAGGGGTTAAAAGACCTTTTTCAACATTTTCCAATTTCCACAATTCACTACCTAAAACATGTTGCCATTGGTCTTTAGATTTTTTAAACTGCAACAGACTCCCAATAATTTTTGTAGCAAGAGGTAACCCCTTGCACTTCCTAACTGTTTTCCCACCAATTTCTTCTAAATTTTCATACTCATCAAGAGGTCTTTCAGAAAGAGCTAGCTTTCTAAACAATAACCAATTCTCCTCATAGGGCAATTCATCAACATTGATAATATCAATTGAATTCATTATACATGCAACCGACTCTTTAGGTGTAGTAATTAAAATTTTACTTCCATTGAGACCATTCTTTAAACAATTCTAGAATGGTTTCCATTTCTCGTAATCTTCCGTCCATACATCATCTAAAATAAGGAGAAATTTTTTATTTTTAATAGAGTCACAAATACGTTGAATAAGAGATTGTAATTCTACTACATTAGGAGTACAACCTTCAAGAGACTCAATAATCGCTTTGGCAATCCTAAACTCATCAAAAGGGTTTGATACACACACCCATATTCTTTTATCAAAATTGCTCTCCACCTCATAGTTATTGTAGGCAAGAGTAGTTTTTCCAATTCCCCTCATCCTTACAAGTGAGATGATATAGAGGCTTTGTTCACCACTCTCACCCAATAACTTGCTTACCAAATTATTCTTCTCATTATCTCCACCACATCTATCAGATACATTAATAAATGAAGTAGTTTTCGTTTGTTGATGATCAACTTTCTCAATAGCTAGAATCACATTAAGATGATAATCATTTTTCTCTTTAGGTTTAGCATCTAGCTTTTTATTTATATTTGTTATCTTAACTGCAATGTCACAATGTAAAACAACTTCTTTGGTACCAAAGCAAGGAAAGGGAAAGAAGCAACACACCTTCTTCTTAGGAGCAAGAGCATTCGGATCATGACCTCCCTCAATTCGCAATTTCAAGATTGCAATATTCCTCTCATCCAACACATCTTGCACCTCATAGCATACGTCTTTGAGACAATGTAACCAAACTCTCATAGTTGCATCCTTCATTTGTTTTTGCTCTGCATCTAGCAAAGCTTGAATGGCTTGAAGATTGTGGGTAAGCTTGTCTACTTCTTCTTTAACATCCCTAACTAGGCTCACCTGCCTTCCGATGAAGCCAGACATCTACTGAAAAAGAATTGAACCCAGTTACTCCAAGGCAAAAGAAACAATTACTTCAGCCATGGTATTGAATGATGAAAGGTAACAAATATTGAGTTATCAAATGTGTCTGTGTTGTGAAAATTCTACCATCCTTTGTTTCAAATGTTTATGCCCCCTATTTCTTTCACTCTTTAGAATCATTTTTTTGTTATCCTATTTGGATTAAAAAATAGAATATGTATTTGTTTACTTATTGGGATCATTATTTTGCAAATCAGTCTGAATCAAATAGGATTTTTTCTGTTGAAAATGAAAAGTTGGTGGGACTTTTTTTCTATTATCTTATTCTAACATTTTTCCAACTCTATTCATAAAAACAATTACATTTCACAATAAAAAGTCTATAAATTAACAAAAACACCACCATCTACCCAAGCCACTATCGACTGCCAACAAGCACCGTCAGTGTCAGTGTTGGAACGATGCATGACCGATCGGATCTGACTAGTCGTGAACCAATCTTGCCATTTCAACTAGATCCACTATAGATCTGGCCAGAAACGGCTAGATCTATGACCCAAAATCTGACCGTTGATAGCCAAATATATGGTTGATCTGGCCATCAACAACAGCCAAATTGGCTGTTGTTGGCTGTAAAGTTTTATTGTGTAGGTGTTTAGGTAAATTAACAAATCTAGGCGGTTAAAAAATAATCTAAATATTTTCAGAAAATGTTTTCCAAAGATATGCTAAACAATTATTCAACAGTTTATCCAACTTTGATATAATTTTCAAATATTATATCAAACTCATTGTTAAAAATATAAACTCGGCCCGGCCCGGCCCGGCCCGCGGCTGGTTATTGGTTTTGGCAGGCCGATCCTAACCCGCCCGCCAACAAAGGCAGACCGGGTTAGGCCCGCCAACCCTAACTCGCCGGGTTAGGCTACAGGCTGGGCCGGGTTAGCCAGCTTTTTTTATTTTTTATTTTGTTTTGTTTTGTTTAGTTAACTTTTCAAATGAATAATTAACAATTTATAAATGAATAAATGTAATTGTTTTCAGTTAACTTTTCAAATATCAATAATTCAATTAAATTAAATTTTTTTTTTTTTTTTGTTAACATTTCAAATATTAATTCAATTTTAATATAATAAAATTGTAATATAAGAAAAATTAGATTTATTCATTTATCAAAAAATAAAATAAGAAATTATAACAATTATTGCCTCGTTAAAAATCTCACCAAGAAAATCTCAATGGGACAAAAACTTGGTAAAGAAAAAAGAGTGTAATAATTGACAATTAATTTACAAGTTATAATTTACAAAACAACTAATTTGGGGGTGGTTTACACATACAATATTTTTATACAATATTATATGACAAAATAAGATTGAATGATTTTAAATTTAAATTAAACTTTCACTCAATCAACTTTTGTCATAGAATACTATATGAGAAATATTGTATGAGAATGTTGTATATGTAGTATTACTCTTATCGGTTTGTTCAATGGTCAATTTGTTAATAAGTCGTTTTATAATGGGTTCTATTAGGACTTAGTCTTAAAAAATGTTTGATTTTTTAATTAAATATATTTGAGTGCTAAAGTATTTAAAAATTTATTATAAATAATAAATAATATTTTGGATTATCTTTTTTTATTTTTTGAAATTTATATAGTTTAATTGTAAAATGTGATGGTATCACAGTTTATTAGTATTTGTATACGGTTTCATTTATGAAACTTTAACAGTAGAATGAATTATATTTTATACAAGACATGGAAATTTGAGAAAAAGACTTTAGTATTTAATTTTCTTATATTTTACGTACCATAAAAAATAATAATAACAATGTGTCAAGTTGGACCTCTCTTTGCAATTGCCCTTGAAACTAAACAAAAGGTTGCTGCTATGGCCAATGTTCCCTGCAAAATTTGAAAAAAATAATTAATTTTTTATTTTTTTAATTATTTTTGGCCAACCCCGGGTTGGCTGTTGCAAACAAAATAGCAACCCATTGGGTTGGCGGGTTGCCATATAGCAATTCGGCCCATCCGAGGGTTGCATGCGGGTTGAGTTCAACCCGGCCCACTTATAAGGCATAGGCGGTCCGAGTTGAACCCTCTCTAATGCGGGTCAGGTGAGGGTTGACCTGCCTAGCCTAGTCTATTTGTTCTACCTATACACATTGTCAGAATCCTATCCTATTCTATTTAGATAATTTTTCATAATAACATTTTTTCAAATAAGCTATCAAGCAGGCACTTTATAATGTTGAATTTATCGCCAAATCACACAGAACTTTGAAGCAGAAAAGTCAAAAGGAGACAATATGCAGTGCCGACAGCTCACTCATCTTTTGCAATATTTCTCACTTAGGTTTTTTGAGCAATAGCATACCTAATCACATTTGGGCTAAATTGTTTCAGCCCAAATCTTCACAAACCAATTTCAAACCCAATTAATAATTTTCAAATTGAATTTGTTTAAAAAAAAAAGTTGTTAAAATGAATTTGTTTTAAAATAAAAATATTGTAATGAATTTGTTGAAAAAAAATTGTAAATAATTTTTTTTTAAATTTGTAAATAGCTTTTTTTTTAAATTAGTAAAATAATTGTTTTTAAAAAATATTAGTAAAAAATGTTTTTAAAAATGAATGGTAAAATGAATTTATTTAACGAAAACATTTGGTAAAATGAAGGTTTTGGTTTTTAAAAAAGAAACGGTAAATAATGTAAATGTTAAAACAGACTCTTAGATTAAAATTGGAAGTGCCCCAAAATTTAACCAAAGAAACCCTAGCTTACAAGGGCCAGTTTGTCAGTTTCCAAATTTAATTAAATAAATTAAAAAAATAAAATTGGGTAAATGAAGAAAAGGGTAAAATATACTTTTGTCAATAAATTGGATGGAACCCCTGGTACATAACTGAGTAACTGACAGTAGAGGAATATTTAATACATTCCCAAAACCTTGGGTATGGTAATATTAATTAGCTGATCTTTTAGGAGGTGGATTATAAAAAACTTAATGTTAAAATTTCTTTTAGGCCTTCATAAGGCAGCGGTTGATGTACACGAAATATGAAGAGCGTGAAAAATGAGTAGTGGATTTGCCCAATTTTAGTTGTCGTAAGCCTAAGCCTATCATTTTGGGACATCAATGGATGTAAGAAAAAGACACACAAACTAAACTTTTATTTGTTTATTTAATAATATTGATATTAATATTTGATCCAATTATCACGGCAATAGTCCAGGCCTTAAAATATTTTTCAAATAAAATTATATATCAAATTAAATTTTGTGTTCCCCATCTGAAAAAATCATCCGTAATGTATAAATGAATGGTAATACTATACTTACAGCTCAATCTCACAAACTTTCTCTTACAACTCCGATGTGGTAGTTTGTAACTGGTCAGCTCACAAATGAGTCTCGTTTGCTCTCTATAGGACTGCCTACCTATTTTCGAACTAACTAATTACGAACTGTCACGTCAGTATTATAAGAGAAAGTTTGTAGGATTGGATTGTGAATCAATCTTTAATTATAAAAAATGTGACTAAAACTTCAATATAAATCGATTTCTCAAACAAAAACAGAGCACTCTATGTCAGTTACCATGTATATGTTACAGTTCAATGAAATAACATAGCAAATCAATATCATCAAACAAGAATGTGAATTTGCTATTTGATTATTAATTTTAGCTGAAGAATAAAATGTTTTACTTTCTTGTATACAAAGAAAGAGAACCGTTGTCCACAATTGTTAATGAGAGATACACATATTGTCTAACTAGATGAATTTCAGCTAATGAACCATGGAGATATCTCATTTCTCTCTACCATTCAAAACAACTTTGATATTTTGAGCATCGGAGTGTTCTCGTCGAAGAAACTTATGGCATTACTCCTAATCGAGCTTCTGGCAATGTAAATTAAACTATGTATTATGACCTGTGCATAATCTGCTAGTAAATATAACTGTTCAAAATCATAATTAGCAATCTTGTTCAAAAATAAAGAATAAGCACAATGTGACTGAGAACAATTTTCTTTTTGCCCTCAAAACATATACGGAGAAAGAATCGGTGTAAATTATGCAAATATGTGAAAGCTCACCAAACAATTTAATGTCATACCACACGTGTGAGAACTTGTTTGATCAACGACATCTTCCTCTGTTTCACATACATGAATGAACTTTATGCCATTGTTGTGGCCTTAAGTAGTTCTAGTGCTTCCTTAGTGACTGCAAGATAACTATAAATTCTTAGTATTAACCATGGATTTGTCATGCATGAAAAAAAGTTTAACCAATCACACAATGTTGTGATGTGCTTCCAAATTCAATATCCACAATGTTGGATTGAAATTGGGAAAAGAAACTTACACTTCAGCGGTGCAAAAATGACATTCTTTTCTCTTTTTGCATGATATAAATCTTCTGTAGATGGAAAATGATGCCTAGTTTAAATTAGAATGATATAAATCACTTAGAATGAGATATCCTTTTTTCAGATTAGCAGGAATGAATAGTATGATTTTGTGAAGCTTGTGTCATACTTCACCTTTGAGATTGATTTTAAAAGAAAATCATGGCATGTTAAACTTGCTCCACCACGTCAAAGGGAAGTGTAATTTCAGATTTTCATAACTAGAAAAGGCTTTCCAAAATCCTAAATAATCGAAAAAGCTAACCAAAAGGTCGAACACAAACCTCAATAAGCCATAAAAGGATCTCATTGGAGAATTTACTCTACACAAAAGCTGCATAATTTATTCGACAGCAATTATCAGTATATATATGTAAACACTTGAGAATTTTAAAAGTTTGACATTTGAAAGATCTATAGCTTTAGCTTTCTAAAAGTCATACCCCGCCATTGATTGTTTAATTTGATTGGGAAAGGGTAGCACGTAGCAGTCTCCAATTCTAATCTTTGTTCTCTCATCCTTCTACTATCCCGTAGTTGGACATATTTCAATTTGGGGAAGAAGAATAACTGATGAACATAAAAACTGTCAATCATCCCAATAAAATAAAAGATAAAACAGAGAGCCACAAAGCATTAAACTTTCTTTGACCACCTAATACAAAATTAAGGGTGCTAGTTTGGGATGACTGTAAAACTTTCCAAAGACTGATCTGAAAAATAAATAATTTTTTTTTTTTTTTAAAGAAAAAAGGAGAATACTTGTTCAATAATCTGGCTGAAAGTTCAATATAATGTATAAAATAATGTGATTGAAAGTTCAATGTAAATCGATTTCTCAAACAAAAACAGAGCACTCTGTTTCAGTTACCGTGTACATGTTACAGTTCAATGAAATAATATAGCAAATCAATATCATCAAATAAGAATGTGAATTTGGTACTTGATAATTATTTTTAGCTGAAGAATAAAAAGTTTTATTTTCTTGTATACAAAGAAAGAGAAATGTTGTCCACAATTGCTAATGAAAGATGCACAATTTGTTTGACCAGGTGACTTTCGGCTAATGAATCATGGAGATATCTCATTTCTCTCCCCCATTCAAAGCAACTTTGATCATCCAAGCATCGGAGTCTTCTCATCGAAGAAACGTGCAGCAGTAGTCCTAATCGAGCTTTTGTTTACAGCTTTTCAATGTATCAAAAAAGCTTCCAAATGTAAATTAAACCCTGTAGTGTGACCCGTGCATAATCTGCCAGTAAATATAAATGTTCACAATCATAATTAGCAATCTTGTTCAAAAATAAAGAACATGATAATTGCACAATGTGATTGAAAAAAGTTTTATTTATTATTATTATTATTTTTTATTTTTTATTTTTTGGCCCTCGAAACAGATACAGAGAAAGAACCCCTATAAATTATGCAAATATGAGGAGGCTCAGCAAACAATTTAATGGCATACCACACATTAGAGAGCTTGTTTGTTTGATCAACTGCATCTACTTCTGTTTCACCAACATGAATGAACTTTCCGCCATTATTGAGGCCTTAAGAAGTTCTAGCGTTTCATTAGTGACTGCAAAAGAACTATAAATTCTCAACATTAACCATGGATTTGTCCTACATGAAAAAAGGTTTAACCAGCCACACAATGTTGTGATGTGCTTCCAAATTCAACATCCACATTGTTGGATTGAAATGGGGAAAAGAAACTTACACTTGGTGGTGCAAAAATGATAAGACATTCTTCTCTTTCTGCATGATATAAATCTTCACAAGATGGAAACTGATGCCTAGTTTAAATTAGATGAAAGAGAATCAAATTACTTAGAATGAGATATTCCTTTTTCAGATTAAAAGGAATGTATAAAAGCATGATTTTGTGAAGCTCATGTCATACTTCACCTTTGAGATTGATTCTAAAAGAAAATCATGGCAGGTTAAACTTGCTAGCTCCACTACATCAAAGGAAAGTGAAGTTTCAGATTTTCTTAACCAGAAAAGGCTTTCTGAAATCCTAAATAAGCGAAAGAGCTAACCGAAAGGGTGAAAACAAACCTCAATAAGCCGTAAAAGGATCTCATTGGAGAATTTACTCCACACAAAAGCTGCATAATTTATTCAACAGCAAGAGACAGCAATTATCAGTATATATATGTAAACATTTGAGGATTTTGAAAGTTTGATATTTGAAAGATCTATACCTTTAACTAACATTCTAAAAGTCATACCCGCCATTGATTCTTTAATTTGATTGGGAAAGGGTAGCATGTAGCAGTATCCAATTCTATTCTTTCTTCTCTCATCCTTCTACTCCCGTAGTTGGACATATTTCAATTTGGGGAAGAAGAATAACTGATGAACATAAAAAACTGTCAATCTTCCAAAAGACCCCATCCCAATAAAATAAAGATAAAACAGAGAGCCACAAAGCATTAAACTTTCTTTCTCAACCTAATACAAAATTAAGGGTGCTAGCTTGGGATGACTATTAAACTTTCCAAAGATTGTATCTCAAAAATAAATAAATTAATTAAAAAAAAAAAAAAAAAAGGAGAGCTTCCATGGAAAATCAAAGCACAGCTCAAACAGGTCACATTGTAAGCATATAAAATCAATCTTCCCCTCCCTGTAACGTTAATCATTATCAAGTACAGCATTTGAAATGAAGCATAATAGAACTATATTCAACAATAATGTTAAATAGTAACACATATATTCAACAATTGACCACATTGAACTTCAATTTCAAAATTGTAAGTAAACTTTATAGCAGAATTATTCATACCCACCACACTTAATAATAAGTTGAAATGATTAAATATTAAACTTGAAATAATAAAAAAGATACCAGACAATAACATAACCAATAATTTGATTAAAACAATGTTTATCATTTTCTTAGATTCTAAATAAAGTCCAATTAAAACAGAGCCTAATTACTTGTTACCTGTGGCTTGTGTGGTGATCGTTATTGCTCTCGTTGCACATATCGACAATCAATATCTATATTAGGGATGTGAGAGATCTTGGGCCAGTCCTCTCCTGTTTCCTTGTTGTATCGTTCACTTAGAATAGGACTTTCACTAAAGTTCAATTCCTTGAGTGTTGTCCTCTGCAGAAGGCTGTCTGGCAGTGCCTTTAACTTGGGGCAGCGTACAATACTCAAGCTAGCAAGACATGGCATGATTTCCTCTCCCTTACAATCCCACTCTTCCCATTCTTCCGTGTCCCAGAAACTGAATTCTATCAATTTGGGAAAGTGAACAGACAATGAAGATGATGATGAGGTCTCACTGTCTATTCCCCAAAAATCATTATCCACTTTTTTCACACTGGACATTGCTGCTAAAAATAGAGTTTCAAGCAATGGCAACTTTCCCAAATGATACAAATGCTTACAGTTCGAGCAACCCAAAAAATCTAACGCCACCAGTTTTGTTAACGTCATCCAACTGGAGGGAAATGTGTTGCCTCTGTAGTACCGTATCCATAAACTCTCTAAATTTGGCGGTGGTTGTAAGGTTTTTAGGGTTAGTTCATCATCCTCGCCTAATCTTTCCCCTTCTTCACGTTCATCAAATTTTAATATCAACTGAGAGAGTTTTTCCTTTTTCTTAAATACTACTGTAAGTTCACCATCGCTCACATTTCTTAAATTTCCTAACCCTCTAACTGTAAGGCTCCCTTCAAGTTGATTCAAATTTTTCAATCCTTCAAGTGTACATGCTTTGTTATCATGATCGCCTTCACCACTTATAACAAATTCACTTAATGTTCGAAGACCGGTTAATTTCTCAATCCCTTTTGGCATGTAAGGTAGTGTACGAAAAAAAGTATCAAATTTCAAACGCCTCAAGTTTACTAGTTTTTCCATCCCTTGAGGTAATTCTTTGACCACAGTTCGCCAATAATCAAAAGTGTGTAAATTGTATAATTCACACAAACTTTCAGGTAATTTCATTCTCTGCATCCCAAGGTCAAACAAGTTAAGGCGTCTCAAATGTATCAATTTTCCTATCTCTTTTGGAATCTCTTCAAAATCAAATATAGCTTCTACCTTTAATACCCGTAAACATGTCAATTCATTAAATAACCTTGCTAAAACATCACTAGTCAAGCAATCATTGTCACATGTAAGTAAGAGACTACGTAGCCATTTGAATCTACAAGTGGATTCAGGAAATGAAGCCCCAGGTCCTTTAAGGGTTAACATTAAATGACGAACTTTGTCACGAGAAGAGTTTATTAGTGGGTCTTCGACACCATGGACTTCTAAAGAAAGACATTCGTTGTTACCCAAATATTGTGCAAAGTCGTGCACTATATCATGCATCTTATACTTATAAGATGTATCCTCTTGCAAGAGAGATCTGCTCACTAAATACTCAGAATACTCTTTACCAATGATCTCCTGATTCTCATCATCTTTATCTAACTCTAGATAACCTTGAGCCATCCATAAATCAATCAATGTATCTTTAAACATATAATCATAATCTTTTGGAAAGATAGAACAATATATAAAACACCGTTTCACCATTGGAGGTAAATCATTATAGCTCAACATCAAAGGGGTTAAAAGACCTTTTTCAACATTTTCCAATTTCCACAATTCACTACCTAAAACACGTTGCCATTGGTCTTTAGATTTTTTAAGCCGTAAGAGACTCCCAATAGTTTTTGTAGCAAGAGGTAACCCCTTGCACTTTCTAACTATTTCCTTACCAATTTCTTCTAAATCTTCATACTCACTAGGAGGTCTTTTAGAAAGAGCAAGCTTTCTAAACAATAACCAATTCTCCTCGTAGGACAATTCATTAATATTGATAATATTAATTGAATTCATCATACGTGCAACCGACTCTTTACGTGTGGTAATTAAAATTTTACTTCCATGGAGACCATTCTTTAAACAATTATAGAATGGTTCCCATTTCTTGTAATCGTCGGTCCATACATCATCTAAAATGAGGAGAAATTTTTTATTCTTAATAGAGTTACAAATACGTTGAAAAAGAGATTGTAATTCTACGACATTAGGAGTACAACCTTCGAGAGATTCAAGAATCGCTTTGGCGATCCTAATCTCATCAAAAGGGTCCGATACACACACCCATATTATTTTATCAAAATTGCTCTCTACCTGATTGTTATTGTAGGCAAATTGAGCAAGAGTTGTTTTTCCAATTCCCCCCATCCCTACAAGTGAGATGATATGGAGGCTTTGTTCACTACTCTCACACAGTAACTTGCTTACTAAAATATTTTTCTCATTATCTCTACCAGATATATCAGATACATCAATAAACGAAGTAGTTTGCATTTGTTGATGATCAAGTTTCTCTATAGCTTGAATCTCACTAAGATTATAATCATTTTTCTCTTTGGCTATAGCATCTAGCTTTTTATTTATATTTGTTATCTTAATGGCAATGTCACGGCGTAAGACAACTTCTTTGAAACCAAAGCAAGGAGAGGGAAAGAAGCAGCACACCTTCTTCTTAGGAGCAAGAGCATTCGGATCATGACCTCCCTCAATTCGCAATTTCAAGATTGCAGTATTCCACTCATCCAACACATCTTCCACCTCATAGCACACGTCTTTGAGACGATCTAACCAAACTCTCACAGCTTCATTCTTCATTTGTTTTTGCTCTGCGTCAAGTAGCACAGCTTGAATTGCTCGAAGATTGTGCTTGAGCTTGTCTACTTCTTCGTCAACATCCCCAACTAGGCTCACCTGTTTTCCGATGAAGCCAGACGTCTGCTGAGAAAGAATTGAACCAAGTTGCTCCAAGGCAAAAGAAACAATTGCTTCAGTCATGGTATTGAATGATGAAAGGCAACAAATATCGAGTTATCAAATGTGTCTGTGTTGTGAAAATTCTACCGTCCTTTGTTTCAAATGTTTTATCATGCATGGAAAAGCTAAGGAATGTTTTAGCTATTGGGCAAAGTGAAACCTTGCTTTGATGCTGGTTTAGGTATACGTGAAGCTTTCTTCCCAGCTATTCCATTTGTCTTTCCTTTCGTTTACCTGAAGTTTATTGAAAGCAAATAATTTTTTTGTAAAGCAAGATCCTGAAGCATGAGTGGAAAGCAAGTAATTGCAAAAAATTAAGAAAAGCATATTCCTGGAAGCTAAAGTAAAGAGAAGGATTTGGATTAATTCCAATGTATTGCGCAAATTCAAATTTAAGTTTTGTAAATTATTGGGGGTATATTGTAATTTTACAAGATTTATTTGTCAAGTTCAAAAAGTAGGGGTAATTAAAATTAATCTAAGTATTCGTAACTGGAACTATGTTTCAGGTTTTGGTTCCTCTAAATTGGGGGTTACCGAGACTTGCCCACCCCTAATTAAAATTACTTTTAAAATAAAATTATTTTATTAGAAAAAATATTTTCAGCTAATCTTTGTGTATATATATATATATAAAGTCAAATATGATTTTTATATCTCAATTTCGAGTTGTACTTGAATAATAACTCATAGAAGAGGATAATGCTCATTCAATAATTTCACACACACACACACATATATATATATATATATGTAAGTAATGTATTAAAAAAGTCAATATAGAAAAAGCATTTGGGTTGCGGCTGACAAAAACTCAAACCTCAAAGATAATAACTCAACTTTAATGGTGATATAACACAAAGTCAAAAGTCATTGTTAATAAAATGGGACTCTGCCTCAAAGAACAATGCAGACTACTCTGCTTTTTGATAACTCATGTATTTCATCTATATTCTACACATCTAAATACAGAGTACTCTGTCATATAGATTTATCAGAGGGTGACTCAACAAAGAAAAAGAGCACTCTGTTTTGTCAACTATCTTCTATGAGGAAAGGAAATGGCTGTAGCCAGTGATCTTCTTTAGAAAGGAGGAAAGTGAAGAAAAAAGGAAATATAAAATAATCCTGATTTTTTATGTTTAGATTAAAAAGTTTCATGGCTTGAGTTTCAATTTATTAACCTCCGTCAAATTTCTAGAGTTTTTCCTTGAAGAAAACATTCATGGACGGCTGGATCATTTAAAACCATTATAGTATGTTTACAAGGTTAATTTCATTAATGCCGGGTGCAGCCGGCTTTATATGTCTATATGAAATATTTATAAACTATTGAATAGTGTATTATAAAATTTTCATTATGATGAATTTACGGCCGGCTATTGAATTTATAATTTACAGCCTCTTGTCACAGGGATAGCGATGGTTTTAATTCTAAAACATCAATCAGAAAAACTAATTAAACCTTTTGCAGATAAGAATCATCCTGTAAAAACCATTCAGAAGTTAAACTTTCGGCATCAATTTCTTTTCTTTGTACAAAGTCCATGCTTCAATCTCAATAATCATGGCTTCCAAAACTCTCCCAAAATTGCCTGTTATAGACTTATCATTGAGGGAGGACTTGAGGCCTGGTACAAGAACTTGGGAATCGATGTGCAAAGAAGTTTGCAATGCTCTAGAAGAGTATGGCTGCTTTGTGATCATATGCAACCAAGTTTCTTTAAATCTTCACAGTGAAATCTACAGTGCAGTCCAGGATTTGTTCAACTTGCCATCAGAAATCAAACAGCAGAAACCTGCTCATCGCGGCGACTGGCCTATCGGAAGGTCGTATTCTTATGGCCCTAAACATGAACGTATAGACACTGAAAATTTAACCACCTTAGAAGGAGCTCAGAGTTTCACCAAACTCATGTGGCCCTCTGGAAATGACCAATTCTGGTATATATTTACTTGATGAACGTATAGAATAAAAGTACATACTAATTAATTAAATCAACATTCTTGTGTTTACTTGTTTTTAAAGTAAAAGTGCCCATGAGATGTCAAAGATAATGATGAATTTAGATCAAACGGTTATGAGAATGGTATTCCAAAACTATGGGGCAGAGAAATACTATGACTCTCACATTCAATCAACAGATTATGTTACTGGGTCCGCAAGGTATAAAGAATCAGAGACGAATGAGAACTATTTGGGTCTTCTTGGCCACACTGATAAGTCATTTTCAACCGTGAATCATCAGAATGGTGTTAGTGGATTGGAGATTCAAACCAGGGATGAGCAGTGGATTCTTTATGATCCTCCCTCGCATTCATCGTTCATATACCTGGCATCTGATGCATTCAAGGTGGGCTTGATTACTCTTATTTTAGTTTTATTGGTTGATTATATATACTTGCTTAGATAAACAAAGTTTGGCATTATTGTGGATTGGATCAGGCATGGAGCAATGGCAGAATACGTTCATGTTACCATCGAGTTATTATGGGTGGAAAGAAGATAAGATTTGCATTGCTGTGTACTACATTGCATAAAGGGACAGTGATAAGTGTTCCTGATGAGCTAGTTGATGAGGAACACCCTTTACGATACAAGCCATTTAATCACCGAGAATATCGTAAATTGCATATAGAATATGGCAGCAAGAAAATCGAGTACTCCATTGAAGCTCACTGTGGTGTGACTGGTGTCTAAGAAACCCATTATCCATTGAGTATTGTATTGCCTTTTCCGATAATGGAGGGAATCAAATTTGTATAATTGTTAGGATTGTTTTAGAGTTAAGATTAGAATTAAAACAATTAGGTTAAATCCTTTTATAATTATATTATTTTCTAATTAGAATATTTTTGGAATTAAGCAATTAGAGTCCTTTTAAAATTAGGGTTTGGTGAGCAATAATGAATAAAATTCTTTTCTCTTAAACTCGTAATTCTCATTCTTCTTGGAGATTATGTTTCTTTATATAAACCAAAAACAATATCCTAACACTATTTTAAGAAATTAATTCGCTAACTTGTATTTAATTAATACCCTCTCTTGAGGAAGAATAAAGTTTTGTACCCCATTGGTCGTAAGTCTGAATTCTTTGAATCTAAATATCATCTACGCTCTTTACATTGCCTAGCAATCTCTGATTTTCTCTTTGTCAATAAATCTGATTCAAGTCAAAAATTAATGAAGAAAAGAATCAATAATTATAACAAAATTATTTTCTTTTCAATTTCAGTCTTTGTAAGTTTTCAATTTGATCTTAACTCCACGGTGTTGGGTTGGCAATTAAAAATGTTTGCTCTATTTCTTGAATTTTTGGGTTCAAATCTTGGGGTTACTTACCATAATAATATTGTCACTTATTTAGTCCTTTGGGCTTATAAAATATTCAATGAACCTCGAGAATTAGTTGAGATACATACATATTGGTCCGGACATCCTAATTATAAAAAAAAAAAAGTTACAATTCGATCGACGTATTTTGTTATAACAGTGAGAAAATTAAGATCTTAATTATAAGAAGAATTATTCTAAAATCCCCTGGAGATTTGGGCATTGTTAGTGTGGATTTTAGCTTTCTGCAGCTGGAGCTGTGTATGGTTGGGCTACAAAGGGTGTGGGCTGTCCCATTTGTATTGGTTTCTCCCTGGGCCTTTTGTCATCTTTTTGGTGTAGTTGCTTTTGTCCATTGTTTGGTTTTGCCTAGGCCTGGCTTTTTCTTTGGGCTTTTGTTTGTAAGGGGTTGTACATCCTTGTGAATCTTCTGGTCTGGTTTTTTTTTTTTTTTTTTTTTGTATAGTTACAAATCTTGGGCCTGTCCAAGATTTTGGTGGGAGGGGATTTCCTTCCGCTGAGTTGTATTTTTTTATTCTTTTATACAATTATCACGTTTACCCAAAAAAAAAAAAAAAAATTATTGTAAAATCTACGATGTTCATTTAGGAAACCTTATGTTATTAAATTATATACTCAATTAATTTATAGGAGGCAGCCGATGATGACATGCACCTCTTTAAATTTTTACTCAATAAATTATTTTATTCGTTTATGTATGAAAAAAAAAATTGAGTATTCTATTGAAGTTCCAATTATGTATGCAAATGAGATGAGTACTGAGTAGCTTGGCAGTATATTGGAGCCTATAAATTACCCAATTCATTCAGTTTTAAATATTAGATATTGCCTTCAATGGATAATAATGCCTACCTAGGGTGGAAAATTCGTTTTGACCATTCAATAATTCGTTTTTAGTCAAATATTAGCTGGAAAGATAATTTTGTACCCAAAAAGTTTGAAAAGGATAATTGCCCACAAACTATTAATTTTATCCGGTAATTTAGTAAATTCAAGAACATTAAAGGGTAATTGTGTTATTTTCATCCTTATATATGTGTGTGTGTGAAAAAAACCTAACATTTTCCTTCTTCTTCTCGGCGACGCAGTTTAGCAAGCATTACCATCGGCGTTGTGGCCATTTTTTATGTCATTTATCCACCCAAAACCACCTCCATCTACCCTCCTGACCCTCCCTCTCTAAAAACCACCTAATTCCAACACCGATGCACCTATTAATTGTGAAATCTAGTAACCGTTCTTCTTCATGACTACCTCGATTTGAGGTTGAATTATGTTCGATATTCACACTCGAAATCCACCATTTGAATTCCCATCAACCTCTTCAAAACCCAACCTTCCATCTGCCACCCCCACTCACCGTTTTCTGTCCACCACACACTCTTTAGCCGCCCTTCAATTGTACGATAGATCTTATTTTCAAAAAATTATCATTTTCTCCTTTTTTAAACGGATTTTATTAACAGTTCTTACCAGTAAAATAGAAACTATCTAACAGATCTTAACATTAATGGGTAATTGTCATTTTTAAACTTTTTGGATATAAAATTATCTTTAAGGCAAACTTCGGGTGGGAATGTGCCCTTCAGCCTATTTTTATTCCCATAGACATCAAAGGATAAACTGCTATTCATCCAATAAAAAGCATTGAAACATACAAATTACGGTGAAATTTTCTCTAATAATGCTAGCAGGATTTGTTCCATAGTCGGGATTAGCCTTATTAATTATGATATTGTGACCTCGATTTTTTTCTTAAACCAAACATTCATCATGCAGGGATTGCTGGATCATTTATAACCATTATAGTTTCTTAACAAGGTTAACTTGATTAATATCGATTGGGTGCAGCTGGATCTATATATACACGGCATCGATCTCTGTATATCATTTTATTAAAACAAATAACTTCATCAATTGAGAAAATTTTTCTGTTGTGTACTGAGTAGCATAAACTATTTAATAATTAATATGATATCTTTGCGGCCGGTCGTGGAATTTATAGCACTTTAATCATAGCCTCTCGTCTTGGGGATAGCGATGGTTTTAATTTTCAAAATATGAGTAGGAAAAGCAAAAAGCAGGTGCTACATCATTTCCGTGTATACGTTCCAATTCCATTTTGTCAGAGTTCAACAGTTTTTCCTTGGATATAAATTAATGTTACCACGAGATTCATTATTCATACGTCCATTCTAGTAAATTGACATTATAATTTAGAGTAAACGGCCTTTTTAATAGAATTTCACAGTCATCGATTTTTAAAACACTATTTTATTATTCAAATTTATATTCTATTTTTTATTTTGATATGTTACAACCATATATTATTGGATATATTTGGTTTATTATTTTAGATAGGATTTTAGAGATAGTATTGGATAATTGAATATGGAAGTATTACAAGATAAAATTTATAAATTTATAAAAAACCTCTTAAATTTGCTAATTTAATAAATATCACAATATGTAAAATAACAAAAATACCTCTATCACCTGCAGTGCCAGATTCCGACCACCACCGACGATGGTTGCGAGAATCTGACAAGTATGGGTCACAGGGTTGTTTTTGATCATTTTTAAACTTTTTTTAGGGTGTATTTGATTAAATTAATAACCTTATTGGGTCTAAAAGTAATTAAAAAAATAGGATAATATTTCTGGAATAATGTGCCAAATATTATTTGGAAAATAGGATTGAGAATAGGGATAAAAATAATAAGCCAAACATGACCATTACTATTCTCTTCCTCAATCATCTCTCACCAAAACCCCTTACATCCTACTTTCATCGACCTCATTAATCGTGGGCAATCGAATAATTAGGGTTTATGCAATCACCCTTCTCAAGTCAAATTATGATAAATCTCAACCACTAAAATCTAACTCTCTACCACCAAAAGACTCATATGTCTCCCTTCTTCTAAAACCTCAACTGTCTAGACCAAGTTTACTCTATATTCATCGTCAGAATATAAATTTGATAATAAAGTAATGTTTTAAAAAACCATTATTTTTGTGGGAAAAAGTCATTAACTCTATAATTTAATTAAACACTTTTTAGTAGTAGGATTAGAGGTGGACATTTGGGACTAGGTCCAAAAACCCAACTAAAAAACCCAGTCCTCCACTAGGCCCTCCTCCAAGGCCCGGGCCTCGGACCAATCCCAAGCCTGGACCCAAATTTTTTAAATATTTTTGTTTTAGTCCCTTGTACAATTACGTAAAACCTCCTATAAATTTTAAAATAAATATAAATTATAGGGGTTAACAAAAATTTTACAAAATTTATTTAAAAAAAAAAAAATTAATTTTCATATTAATAAATTTATTTGTAGTTTAAATTTAGTACTTAAAACTAATAATAAGTTTATATTCATTTTAATGGTAAAAACCAATGAAATAAAAGAAATTTTTTTTTTTTAAATTTCACTTATTACACTTACTAATGAAATAAAATCATATTTACTTATCTATTATTCGTTATTGTTATTATCTATTATAACTAGTTTATAATCATTGTATTGAAATGATATTTAAAAATGAGTTCAATGGTATTTAAACATAGTCACGACAAAATTAAGGCATTTATGTTAAAAATTAAAGTTTTAAGATATTTAAAAATTTTGTCTTCTCAAAAAGATGTCTATGATTTGTAAATGCAAGCTTGATAATACTTATAATACAATGTTTATAAGAAATCGAAAACCATCAATTAATCACAAACGTTTCAACAAATTTAGTTATCAATCACATTAATTGTCAGATATATAATAAATGCCCCTTTAATCTCCAATTTTTTATTATTATTATTATTTTTTATTTTTTTTTGCTATAATCTTATAAAACGTTTGCTAAATATAGATATAATAAAGTTTTAAGGGAAATTGTTTTAAAGATGGAAGAAAAATATGAGAAATATTGGTTAGATATTTCATTCTTATCTGGATTAGGCCTTATTGTGGATCCTAGGTTTAAATTACATGTTGTTAACTGTATAATTACTGAGTTAGACAACATTTAGGACATGATTATACGTTTTATTTGGCTGACTTTAAACAAAAATTGGATAGCCTTTTTTCTTTATATGAGAACAGGTACAATGGAAGTGAAAGTGGAACGTTCAGGAGAGACGATCAAGACCCTGATGCAGACCTCCGTCAAGGATCGAGCAAGTGGACGTATATAAAACATGGTGGAAGTAGCAATTCTACCTCGTACATACATGGACCAAATGAGCTGAATAGCTACCTACAAGTGGACATGTCCTTTATGACGATGAAGGAGAAACGTGACACGGATATTCTTCAATGGTGGAACCAACATGAAAGTCGATTCCCCATTGTAGCCCAAATGGCACGTGACATTTTATTTGTGTCGGTTTCTACAATTGCATCCGAGTCAACATTTTCAACGAGTGGCTGGATTGTTGAAGAGAGAAGATATTCTTTAACCAGTAAGATGATTGAAGTGGTAACGTGTTTACGGGATTGGACTCATGCAGAAAGAAAACTACAACAACACCCTGAAGATCCCGAACTACTCAAACTCTTTAGGAATACAGATTTGAATTATGTAAATATTGTTGATGATGAAGACAAATAATTTAATAAAAAAATTTATTTAATTGTTTATTTGTGAAGCGTGAATGTGTAAAATGTGAATATTACATTTATGTTAAAATTAACTATTAATTAATTTATTATTTTTTTAAATTAATTAATCTTTTAGAAATTTACTAATCTACCCTTGAAAAATACTAAAAACTCCCTACAAAATTTCATTTCACCCCTAAAATATAAAAAATATAAGGGGAAAAAATAATTTTTTCAGGCCCATAGGATTGGTCCTAGGGACCGATCCAGGTTCAAAAATTACTCATGGACCTAGGATCGGTCCTAGAAACATGAGCGACTGGTCCTATTTGGGATCAGTCCCAAACAAGCCCAAGCTCGGGCCTGTTTGGGACTGGTCTTTGACCAGCTTTGGGATATTAATTAGAAAAATACTAGTCTTACTCATTCCTCTTACTCACTTCTCTTACTCATATTTGTTAAAATTATATATGGTATCTTTACTCACATTTGTTAAAATTATATATGATATCTGTAATATGTGTATGGTATCTTACTATATTTTATATTTACAAAGTTCAGTAAAAAAAGTAAGCAGGGCGCTAGCATTACTCTATTTATTAACGTATGGGGACTGGTCCCTGTGTTGAACTGTTGATACACCAAGATAAAAACAAACCGTAAAAGCCAAAACAAACGTTTTCATTTCAACCAAACAAATTAAGAATGCAAAAACTTGTTATAGATTTATCATCAAGGGAAGACTTGAGGCCAGGTACAGAAATTGGGAATCATCCTGTAAAAACCATTAAGAAGTTACAGTTTCTGCATCACTTTCTTCTCTTTTTATAAATTTCAAGCTTCTATCTCAATAATCATGGGTTCCGAAACTCTCCCAAAATTACCTGTTATAGATTTATCATCAAGGGAAGGCTTGAGGCCAGGTACAGAAACTTGGGAATCAACTAGAAAACAAGTATGCCACGCTCTTGAAGAGTATGGCTGTTTCGTGATTGAAAGCAGTCAGGTTTCTTTAGATCTCCATAGTGAAATCTACAGTTCAGTTTTGGATTTGTTCGATTTGCCATTAGAAATCAAACAGCAGAAACCTGCTCATCAGAGGGACCATCCTCTCGGAAGGTCAAGCTCATTTAGCCCTAAACATGAGCGTATAGACACTGAAAATTTAACCACTTTAGAAGGAGCTCAGAGTTTCACCAAACTCATGTGGCCCTGTGGAAATCACCGATTCTGGTAAGTATTTGCCTTATGTAAGGGTGAAACCAGGATTTTTATTTTGGGGAAGGCTAAAATTTTTTTACAAAAATAAAAGTACATGCTGATTAAATTAACATTCTTGTGTTTTAATTTTTTTTTTTTTTTGGCAGTGAAAGTGCCCATGAGATGGCAAAGATTATGATGAATTTAGACCAAACGATTGTGAGAATGGTATTCCAGAACTATGGGGTAGAAAAATACTTTGACTATTACGTTGGATCAATGAATTATGTTATTGGGTGCAGCAAGTATAAAGAATCCGAGACGAACGAGAGCTATTTGGGTCTTCTCGCCCACACTGATAAGTCATTTTCAACCACACTTCATCAGAATGGTGTTAATGGACTGGAGATTCAGACAAAAGACGGGCAGTGGATTCTTTATGATCCCCCCTCGCATTCATCGTTCATATACCTTTCTTCTGATGCATTCAAGGTGGGGCTTAATTATATAAACATTTAGTTATTTAATTGATATATATATATATTGATTCATTATCCTTGGTGGCTAAACATTGTGATTTTATTCCGGATTGGATATATAAGGCATGGAGCAATGGCAGAGTACGTTCATGCTGTCATCGAGTCATTGTGAATGGAAACAAGACCAGAATTTCGTTGGTGTCCACTACATTTCACAAAGGGCCGGCGCTGAGTGTTCCTGATGAGCTAGTTGATGAGGAACACCCTTTGCGATACAAGCCATTTAATCACCTTTGAATATCGTAAAGTGCATATAGAATTAGGCTTGAAGAAAATTGGGTACTCTATTGAAGCTCACTGTGGTGTCTAATAGGCCACTTTTCGTCCTATATAATCTTTCTGGATATATTTGCTATTTACTTGATAAGTGTCACATCCTTAAAGTCAGTGTTTTGCCTTTTATTTACTGTATACAATATTGAATTATGTATGGAACATGGCATGAATAAATTTGAGCCTAATTGCGTGATGCATTGAATCCAAATATTAAAAATCGCGTGGTGGAAAAATTCGTTTTGAAATAAGAAAAAATAATCATGTTTGCTCAATAGTGTCAACTTATTCATATAATATTTTTGTTGCCATAGACAAAGGAAAGGATATACTGCTATTCTTCTAATACAAAGCATTGAAAAAAGTTACAGATACCTCTATCAATCTCTATAAATTAACTTAATTTGTAGCTTGGGAAGGAAAAAGAGAAACTATGGATTCCCCAAAACTTCCTGTTGTAGATTTGTCTGGTGAAGACTTGAGGCCTGGTACACAAATTTGGATCTCAACATCAAAACAAGTATGCCATGCTCTTGAAGAGTATGGCTGCTTCTTGATCAAATCCAACCAAGTTTCTCTAGATCTTCACAACGCAATCTATACAGCAGCACTTCGGGATTTGTTCAATCTTCCTAAAGAAATCAAACAGCTAATCAAATCTTCTTCCGAACAACCTTACCGTGATGTTTTCTCCAGCAATCCTAATCATGAAGGTATTGCTATGGGTGATATAATCAGTACTTCAGAAGCTATTCACCAGTTCTCCAATCTCGCGTGGCCTGCTGGAAATAGTCATTTCTGGTACGTTTTTGCCTAGCTTAATTTGATGTAATATAAATCAATTCGATAACTATATTTTGTTGTTTCTTTATTTTGGCAGTGAGAGTGTTAATGAGATTTCAAAGATCATGATGAATCTGGATCAGACAGTATTGAGAATGGTGTTCCAAAACTATGGTGTTGATAAGTACTATGATTCTCAAATTAGATCAACCGACTATGTTACTGGATCCTCCATGTACAAAGAATCTGAGAAGAATGAAAATTATGTGGGTCTTGTAATCCACACAGATAAGACATTTTCAACCATAATTCATCAGAATGATGTTAATGGGTTAGAGATTCAAACAAAGGATGGCCAATGGATTCTTTATGAACCCTCTTCACATTCATCATTCCTGTATCTTGCAGCTGATGCATTCAAGGTGAGCACATATCAAACATTCACAATTTTTTTTATGGAAATTGGCTAAATTATTATAGTGTTCAATTGATGTATGTTAATCTATTTTTTTCTGGTTTAGGCATGGAGCAATGGAAGAATTCATCCGTGTTGCCATCGAGTTACTATGAGCGTAAACAAGACAAGATTCTCACTGGGATTGTTCACGTTTCTCAAAGGAGTGACACATGTACCGGATGAGCTAATTGATGAGGAGCACCCATTGAGATACAAGCCATTTAGTCACAGAGAGTATCACAGATTATTCAAAGAACACGGAAAGAAGAAAATTCAATACTCTATTGAAGCTCTCTGTGGTGTTTGAGATATATCAATTGGATAAGATTATCTATGGTGGATAGTGCTTTTGGAAAATAAGTTTAAGGGGCCCAACAGGCGCAGCTGAATTTTGACTTTTCGGTAGTGGAATACTATTTTTCCACAAATAGTCTTTTAATATAATGACAAATTACCAATGCCGTGTAAGCCCATTGATGGATTGAGTTACTTTGTTTTCTGATTATTAGTTAACAATTATAGTGTTTGATTCTATAAAACGTACCCGACCAAGGGGTTAGGAGTCGGGTTGACCGTCCAACTGGTTAAACCGACGCTCTGACTTGTGATCCAAAAAGTTTGAAATCTCACAAACACTCCTTATAATTCATAAGTCCCTCTAATTTTAAAATATAGCAAACACACCCCTATGACAGTTAGGGCTTTGATTTTTTCGGCTAAATTTCAGCTAATTCTAGCGGTCAAAATTCAATCTGACATCACCACTTGAACCACCAGTCTCCAATCTACAAAACCCGTCTAACCTTGGCACTTGGTAGCCCCCCGTTTGTTGTCTGTGACTCGCATATACCGTCACAATTAGATGATTTTTTCGACCAAATTGTGAATGATTCCGACGTCCAAAATTCACTCCAACACCATCCCTGAAACCATCGACCTCTACTCTATAAAAGCCCTCTAACATTGATACTTAATAGCCTCTTGTTCATTAACAGTAAGGTTAGGGATTTCGAGAATAGTTCAATTTTGTAACTCGGCCCGATGAAGCTCCCAGGTCCCAGTTCAACCAGCAAGGCCAAGCTGGATTTTAAAACCTTGATCTCAGTAGTGGAACAATTATGAATGCATTGATGAATCAAATTCATTCCAATCCGTTTTCATCAGATAAAGCCCTAATTAAATTAATTGTATAAATATGCTCGCTCTGAGAAGTGGGAACCAACAAACTACCTTTAGGTGACCAAGTGATTTGATAGAGATTCTTGGATATATTACTCAAAAGGTCTTAAATTCGATTATCTCCTCGATTGTTAATAGGGATAGCTACTAGAACTCATACCCGACCAATAGTTTCAAGATCTCAGAAGATTAGTTGAGGTGCGTGTAAACTAGTCTGGATACCCTCGATCATTAAAAAAAAGAACCAACCCAACTCGACCACCAATTCTCGGCACTTGTTTTGATGGACCCTTTTACAACTCTGGTAAACCACGAAAGATTAAGGCCCAGTAACGAAACTTTTTTCCTTTAACATGGGTCACCCGACAAGGCCCAAGATAATGGAATCAGGATTTGAGGTGCCACTAAAATTTATGACATACAACTTGCTCTGGAATTTGGATGATTAATAATTTAATAATTAATATATGGCTTGTATTAATTTGCTTGGAGCCCAAGGGAAAATCCTTGCTGACAAAGAAAGAATATCTAGACATGGCCCCCTTGTTAACTTATTTATATAACACAAAGGATATATTAATTGCTTCAAATTACCTCTATCAGTCTATAAATTTCCAGCTGCAGAAGGAAATGGATTCCCCAAAACTTCATGTTGTGGATTTATCAAGTGAAGAGTTGAGGCCTGGTACAGAAACTTGGATCTCAACATCCAAACAAGTATGCCATGCTCTTGAAGAGTATGGCTGCTTCGTTCTCAAATGCAACCAAGTTTCTTTAGATCTTTACAACGCAATCTACACAGCAGTACTCCAGGATTTGTTTGACCTCCCTACAGAAATCAAACAGCTCATCACACCTACTTCCGAGCAACCTTTTCTTCATCGGTACTCCGCTAGTTCCAATCATGAAGGTCTTTCTTTGGATGATTCAACAAGTTTAGAAGCCACTCGCAAGTTCACTAATCTCATGTGGCCTGCTGGAAATGATCATTTCTCGTACGTTTTCGCTTAACTTAGTAAGCATATGCACATGTGCCTTAGTTTGCTGTAACTTTGTTGTTTTTCTGGTTTTGGCAGCCGAAGTGTTAATGAGATTTCAAAGATAATGATGAATTTAGATCAGACAGTAATGAAAATGGTGTTCCAAAACTATGGTGTGGACAAATATTATGATTCTCATGTTGGATCAACACGATATGTCACCGGATGCTCCAAGTATAAGAAACCTGAGAAGCATGAAGACTATTTGGGTTTTATGATTCATACAGATGGATCCTTTTCAACTATACTTCATCAGAACGAAGTTAATGGATTGGAGATTCAAACAAAGGATGGCCAATGGGTTCTCTATGAACCCTCCTCCCATTCATCGTTCATCTACCTTGCAGGTGATGCATTTAAGGTGAGCATTCACACTTAATTTATTTATATTGTGATAGATATTATTATAGATTCAAGTGATGTATCTGTGATCTTTTGCTTGGAATAGGCATGGAGCAATGGAAGAATTCATCCCTGTTGCCATCGAGTTTTGATGAGTGGAAACAAGGCAAGATTCTCAGTGGGATTATTCACGTTTCACAAAGGAGTGATACATGTACCGGATGAACTAATTGATGAGGAACACCCTTTGGGATACAAGCCATTTAATCACCTAGAATATCGTTCTGCTAAGAAAATTGACTATTCTATTGAAGCTCACTGTGGCGTTTCATTATAGTAAATGTCTCATGATTTGTTTCAATTGATCAATCTAAGCGTACTATTCAACTTTATAATTAAATACGAATTATATGATATAATAAAATTGTGTTATTATTATATCACAGTACAAATTGATTTTGGTGAAGGGCCCATATCGAACAATTTTTTAGAGGTGTACTTAAGTGACTTTATATGAGTTTTTACATGTGAATTTATTTAGTTCAAACAATAATGGTTACATAAATCATTACTTAAGTTCTTTAGTTTCAAACTTGAAAAAGACTAAATCTAAATGAACCCAAATAGAAACAAAATTAGCCTCAGCCCACTTGCTTTCAAAAACACTCTATTTTGAAATAAAACAGTCAAATTATTCTAGAGATCAGGTAAATTAAATATAAATATGTACTAACATCTAACATTTTAAGGTGCAATAATGTTTTTGAAAATCTTGCTTTTTTTTAATTCAATTAAAACACCCCTTAAACAAACATAATAATATCATTTCAAAATAGGTTTAATCCGTCGAAGTTTCTTAAATAGATATTTTCCCCTCAAATATTTGAAATAATAATTTATTCTTTGTTGTCAACGTTTCTTAGTATCTATGTCGTCTAATAACCTATATTACTTTTTAGTATGTTAAATTAAACAATAAAACATTTATGACGATAGTTTAATTGTAAATATACTCTAATCTGTTAAAGTGAACAACAAAACAATAACAATAAGAGTTAAATTGTAAATTTCTCCTATAGATATAAAATCGAATATCTCTTTCAAGTACAACGGTCCACTTGAACAAGTAAATACAACAATTGAAAATGCTCCCATATATTGGGGGGAAATTATTTAAACTAAAGGGTATTTTGGCCTTTTAGCATATATGTCGATCAAGTGATGGAGCAAGACAGCTAGGAGCAAGACTTTGATGATTAAATAAA
>CM047750.1:11456678-11479580 GCA_026225825.1 Pistacia integerrima
GATAAGTCATAGGGTTATTGTGGTAGGTGACTCCAAAATTGTAACGCCCCACTTGAGGTACGTAGTTACTGTTCTTTCGGTTGCTCTTAGTTGAGTTGGTATCGTGGTATTATTGTTTGATTAACATTAGTACGAGTGTTGTGTTGAATAATTGCCTTGAAATTGGTTGAAAAACAGAAGAAGTTCTGCGCCATACTTCAGGGCGAAGAATAATCTTGCCAGCGGCGAAGAGGTGTTAAGCCACGGGAAGGTGAGGGCTGGGATAGCCGCGCACGACAAGTTTCTTCGCCGCGGCGACAGCCGTTTAAAATGTTTATTAAGTTTTTGATATTTTTCTTCCCTAAGGGCAATTTGACCATTCTACCCCTAATTAAAGGTGGGAAAAGTGGGGAGTAAATTGTAAGGAAATTTCAAGGAGAATATGTTAGTATGGGGGTGTGTTAGTAAGGAATCAAAGGATATGGATGGAATTTCCATAAAAGAGCAAGGGACAAATTGGGAAGAATGAGTTTTAAGAGGTATTAAAAAGGGTTTAGCCTTTGATTGTTCTTCATTCTTCCAATTCCACCGCCTCCTTCATTCTCCTAAACTCTCTCAAATTTCCTTTAATCTTTCAAGGATTTCCAAGAGCCTTTTTGAGTAACTTTTAGTGGGGTTTTAACCTAAAGCTTCCTAAGGTAAGGATTTGTACTTTAGTTGGGAGTTTTCTTATGTTTTGACTAGAGTCTCATGTTGTGATTGTTGGCTAAGTTGTAGAGGAAAAGCAAGCTTCCAAAGGAAAGGAGAAGTGTTAAAGAAGCCAATTTCTCATAAGGTAAGTAAACTCAACCCAAGTTGAGATTTAAGAACTCTTTTGAGTGGATTGAAATACATATGTGCTTTCTTTAAATTGTTGAATGAGAGAAGTAATTATGTTTGAGTTATGAGTTATGAGAAGTGTGTTATTTGCTTGTTGTTGGGTTGAGTTTGATAGAAGTTGGAGGAAGTTTTGAGCAAGCTTATGGAAGTGTTTCTCTTTTGATAGGGAATTTAGGGTTTATGAGGGAGTTTTCTCCCATTTGGTTGATTAAAGAAAAGAAAAGTTAGAATTAGAGTAGGGTTATTCATGCACATGAGTTGTATGATGAAATGCTCAAGAGAACAATAAGTAAGAGTAGAAAGCCCTAATTGTTGCTATATGTTATAGTTCCCTTTCATAAATGCATTAATGAGTATGAGTCATTGATGTGCATTAATTATGCTTTACTTATGCATTAGAAAAGAGAGTAGAGACTTATGAGTTTAGACTACTCTAAGAGTAGAAAGAAAAAGAGAATGAGCACTATAGAGTAAAGCTAGAGTAGTGCTTAATAAGAGAATAGAGTAGGTTGTGTGATGGGGAACCTGTGAGTACGGGTAGAGTATTCCCGCATGTACGCCGCATCAGCAAAGCGGCCAGAATATCAGAAAGAGTAGTGGTGTAGCCCGTAGTGTACATGCGGATGAGGGCTATACCCAAGTTTACCCGAGAGATTCTATGCACTCACATGGCCAAAGGTTCGAATCCATGCATAACCAAGTCCGATCGGCTAGAATGAGTAGAAGTCACCGGGAGTGGGAGCAAGTCCCAAGCCGTGCCTCCGAGATGGGGTCGTGACTTACTAGAAAGGAAGTTAGCATAGAGAAGCTACGAGAAAGAGTAATTAGACAGAGAGTAAAGAAAGAATTACGGGAATAATCGAGTTTAGGGGTTTACTTACTGAGCCTTGTTTGTGCTCATCCAGTTGTTCCCTATGTTTTTGCAGGTTCTAGATGATGGACACAGTTGGATGGACATCGGCACACGAAGAGAAATGGCTACACTGTCCCTCCTTTTTGATAGTTTTGCATATGTCACAAGCATTGTATAAATTTGTATAAAGAATGCATGTGTTCAATGAAAGAAAAATTTTGGGCCCAACTTTTTATATTAAAGCTACGTGTATTTTCACTGTACATATTTTCATAAGAATCGAGTCGTTACAAAAATCTGAATCCAGAAATTAAAAAAAAAAAGAGCAAACTTCTTTGAAGGCCAGACCAATACTTTGATATTTTATTTTATTTTGTTCTGCTTTTTTGGTTATTTTAGAGGCCTTAAAAGGAGATTTTGGTCGTTTAGTCAAACCTCAAATGATTATTGCCATCAATGATGCAAATGGAAAATTAAAAAAAATGTTCTACCTCGCACTAATTAACATGAAACTGATGATGATAAACAGATGACTAAAGTTACACCTTTGCCCTGTATTCGTCTTTAAAACCCACCTGACTTTGCTACTTCATCAGGCCTTGTTTCTTTCTGTAAAGATGAATACTATTGCTTCTTTTTGTAAGAATCTAAAGGATTTTTGTAATCATTCAAGTATCAGAATCGCCTCTTTTAACAAATCTGTTTTGGTTTTAATTTGGTCATGTTTTCGTGTCGTGATTGTCAAAGTACATCCTTTATGGATTCAGGTTTTCTATTTCTTAATTTCCTCTTTAGCAGGATACTTAGCTTTGAGGTTCTCAAATCCAAGAACCTCCTTTCGCCCAAAAAACTTTGATTTATTCTTCACCTCCGTGTCCGCATTGACAAATTCTAGCATGTCAACAATCGAAATGGAGGTTTTCTCTCACTTTCAACTCATCGTTTTGATCGTTTTGATGCTTATAGGTGGAGAAGTTTTCGTCTCCTGGCTTGGACTTTATATAAGTTACAAGTTTCCCAGAAAACATTTCCTAGGAAATAGAGTCGGTTCAGATTATAACATCGACCTTTCTTCTTTACAAAACGCAAATTTTCAAGACCAAATTGAGCTGGGTTTGGCACATTCTTCACATACACAAAACCAGAATCAAATTATTATTACAAATACTAATAGCTCAGAAGATGATAATGAAAAGTCTTTAATTGATAATTCAATTAAATATTTGTTTTATGTAGTATTAGGTTATCTTTTAGTTGTTCATGTAGGTGGAATTAGTCTAGTTTTTTTGTATATAAGCCTTGTTCAAAACGCAAAAGAAGTGCTAAAAAACAAGGGCCTTCATACGCTAACGTTTTCTGTGTTCTTAATTGTTTCAACCTTCTCAAACTCTGGATTCGTCCCTACCAATGAAAACATGATGGTTTTTAATAAAAATCCAGGCCTCCTTTGGGTTCTAATCCCACAAGTCGTCCTTGGCAACACATTGTATCCATCTTTCCTGCGACTTCTCATCTGGGTTTTGAAGAAGGTAACAAACCAAGGGGAGTTTGAATACATGTTGAAGAATTACAAAGAGATTGGCTATCGCCACGTGCTATCTGGCGTTTATTCTTCTCTTCTTGGTGTTACGGCATTTGGGTTCATATTTCTTCAGTTTGTGATGTTTTGTGCCTCGGAATGGAATTCAGAAGCCATGGATGGTATGAACACCTACCAGAAACTCGTTGCTTCATTTTTTCAAGTGGTTAATTCGAGGCATACTGGTGAATCTGTGTTTGATCTCTCCATAATTTCTCCAGCTATGATGATGCTCTTCGTTGTTATGATGTAAGTTCTTGGTTTTCTTCTAGAAATTCATGATATAATTTTTAATTAAATTAGCAAGTGTCATGCTTAATATACAGTAGATAATCAATATTTTTAAATTTTAATGTATAGCTTTTAAATGATAGGTGCTAAGATTAACCTATGAAATTAGAAGTTTGTAAAACAACCAAAATATATATATATTTGTTTTTAGTAAATTAATTTATATAATTAGAAAGTAATTCTTAGTAAAACTTTGGCATGAAAGTTTCAAAGGCCCTTTCTTATATACCCTTCTGAGGACAATGAGCACAAGAAGTAAACATAAAAATCGTAGAAAAGAAAATTATTGATTTGTATATGTTAATATGAGAGATAATGATCAGATAAATAATGTTAGAATCTTTTGTCACATCTCTCTTTGGCCATTCATGGATACCACATGTTGAAGGGTAAACTTGGAACCCTTTCTTTTGTGTTATCACTTAAAAAACACATCAATCTGCATAAATAGTTTGTACATAAAGTATTTTCTATTTATACTTCGGAAGTTTAGGTCTAATTTTTTTTTTTTTTTTTGGGTAAACCCAATAATTACCTCCCTTATGGCTTAAACATAAGATTCTTAAGTATAATTAACTCCAATAATTAAAGGGTTTGTTATCTGACTATAAAGAGAGAGTTTATCCCAAAAAGATATTTTCAAAATCCTACTTTAGATTGATAATTTAGGAAAGTATTTTTCCAAAATTATAATACAATTTAATGTTTTCAATTCTTAAAAGACAAAAAAAAAAAAATTCTCAGGCTTAAATTAATGTCTTAAGAATATACCTGAAAATTGTTATTCAAAATACTCCAATAAAATGCACTTTCTAAGTTTTTGTTTTTATTATTGTTTGCTCTTTTAATCTAATCTGAACTCGTTAACCAAAATATTAAAAAATAGAAACATCAATTTCTCTAATCTCTCGTTAAAATTATTAGTTTTTTATAGACAATATTGTCCTCCAACAATTAGAATTTATATCAAATAAATGACAAAAACAGATCATAACTATTTTTTCCTACTTTGTTCAGGTATCTCCCACCCTATACATCGTTTTTACCCAGAAGATACCGTAAAACAGATTCAAAAAATGGCAAAATCAAGAAAAAGGGAAAGAAGCGTTTTGCTAAGAATCTGATACTCTCACAACTTTCTTATTTAGTCATCTCTACCATCCTGGTCTGCATCACAGAGAGACAAAAAATCAAGGAAGACCCCCTCAACTTCAATGTGTTAAACATCACCGTAGAAGTTATAAGGTAAAGAGATTATTTTGAAATATAAATTTTTATATATGAATATAAATTAAGATTTTCTAAAAGGAAAATAAATGCCTTCCTGTAGTGCATATGGGAATGTTGGGTTCACCACTGGGTACAGCTGTAAACGGCAATTGCATCCTGAGAGTTCATGCAAAGACACTTGGTATGGATTTGTTGGAAGATGGAGTAATGGTGGAAAATTGATACTCATTCTTGTCATGCTCCTTGGAAGGCTAAAGAAATTCAACATGAACGGTGGCAAAGCTTGGAAGCTAGAATAACACAAGTTATAACTGAGATCTTGTATAATTTACACAAGCCATATTATGTTGGCTTTTAATTTTCTTATGTAGTTTTAGAGTTCTGCATTTATTTCCTTCGAAGAAGAGAAAATTAATTGGTATAGACATCAAATTCTGTTGGAAAAGGAGTTTTCTAACTCAAGGTTAACTAAGATGATTGAGAGGAGAGTGATTGAAGAGAGAATTACCATTGCTTCTCAAATTCGGCTTGTTCAAAATGGCTTGGGGTCACCCCCTTTTATAATGCTCAAGGGAGACTTCTATGCTCCAACTCCCAACAAACACCTATCCTAATAAATATCATCTGCCGTCTTCTATAATTAATAGTTATCTAACAACTTCCTAATAAATAAGAGTGCGTTTGGTTTATTATTTTGGATAGGATTTTGGGAATAATATTAGGTAGTTGGATAGGGGAGTATTACGAGGTAAAATTTAAAAATTTATGAAAAAACCCCTAGGTTTGCTAATTTAATTAAACACCCTAATATATAAAATGATAAAAACACTCCCACCACCTGCAGTGCCAAATTAGCCAGCCACCTAGGAATCGCCGAAAAAATTTCGTTCACGACATAGGCCAGGTCCGGATCGTATGCGTCGCGCTCGCATATGGTCTTTTCCAGCTAGATCTACGGCTAAATATTGTTGTCGACGGCCGAAAAACGTCAAAAGAAGTCCATCTTTAGCCGTCAGCGACGGCCAAGGATATGGCCGTCGTTTTTGGTCAATGATGGCCAAGATTTGGCCTTGGCCGTCAGCAGTGAACTTCCGACCATTTCTGGTCAGCAGGTAGGCCGTTGTATAGATTCCGACTACCATCAATGGTGGTTGCCGGAATCTGACAAGTATGGGTTGATAGGGGTATTTTTGTTAATTTTTAAACTTTTTTTCTGAGGGTATTTAATGAAATTAATAAACTTAAGGGGTCTAAAAGTAATTAAAAAATATATAGTAATATCTCTAGAGTAATGTGCTAAACAATATTTGGGGAATAGGATTGGGAATATGGATATAAATACTGAACCAAACGCACCCTAAGATATTTTTACAAAATCTTCAACTTCCTAATAAATAAGATATTTTTATAAGATCTTTCTAGTTAAAAGATTTATTATTTGAGCTAAATACATAGGTTAAATATGGGCTTTACATTGGGCTTGGGCAGAAATATTAAGAAATACCACCATCCACGTTGACCTTTTTCATTGTTGTAGCCTTCCTCCTTATCTTGCAAGGTTAGTTAGGGATATGATAACCTCATCTTCAGGCTCCTTGTAGCCTTTCTCCACAATCTCCCATGTGTCTTGTGACCTAAGCAATGCCTTCATCTTGTAGCCTTTCTCCACAATCTCCCATATTTTGGCTAAGCATTAGAACTTGGAAGGAAACCATCTCACTTACCATCTTCAAGATCTTTATAGTTTTGATATCACTTTGTTAGAAAATGAGCTTTACTAAGATGGTTGAGAGGAGAGGAGTGATTGAAGAGAGAATTACTACTGCTTCTCAAATTTGAGAGAATTATTATTGCTTCTGAAATTTGGTTTATTCAAAATGGCCAGGGGTAACCCCCTTTTGTAGTATTCAAGGAAGTCTTCTACACTCTAACTCCGAATTAACACATATCCCAATAAATTCATCTACCACTTTTCATAATTAATAGTTATTTAACAACTTCTTAATAAATGAGATATATTTACAAGATTTTTTTAATTATAAAACATATTATTTGGGCTAAATACATGGATCAAATATGGGCTTTACATTGGGTTTAAAAGTAAATATCAAACTAATAATCTATATACGGGTTTAAGTGATAAGCCCAAATAAGTTTAATATTCAAGAAATTCAACATTATTTTTTTGAAAACGGTAATGTTTTTTATGTAGTTTCTCAACTATTTATTTTCCTCGAAGTTTTATGAACGATGTTGAATTAGATCATGGATTGTTGATATAAAAAACAAAATCCATGTTGGCAATTCATGTAAATTTCCATGTCAGCAAACACAAAGCTGCTGTAAACAAATACCAAAAAAAAAAAAAAAAAAACACTTTTGTTTAAAACCTAAAACTGATTTGCACAGCATCTGTTATGAACCACAGATTTGTTCTTCAGCTTCTGAGATTCACAAGCACAGTTGCAATTTGTTGCTAAGAAATGTAATAGAAACGCAGCGTTTTGCGGAAGCAACTAACCGACACTAGGCGAAAGTGAAGAAGTTCTGTTACCGCTTACTTAGCATGGTGTTAATTAACTAATAACTGAGTTTTAGAACTTCATTTAAATATTATAAACTAATATTTGTTGTTAGAATAATTGATGCAGATAGTCCAGTTCCCATTGTACCTAAACCTTAATTTCTATATATAATGTTACAAACTCATACACCGATTTCTTGGTGAAAAAGAAATAACTTCATGGTCTGACCATTAGGTAGCTAAGGAAAATTGCACCTAAAATTATGAGAGGATTTTTGTGATCTGAACTAGCATACAATGACATTATAAAATGAGAACTCTACAAAATTTTACAATATTTATTTGCCAATGAGAAGATGCTTGGGATATTATTTTCCAGGTCAAACATTTCTAGTGCTTTACTTATGGGCTATGGCCAACGAAAACTAGTCTAACTTATCTAAGTAGTAATTTCCAACGCAGTTCCTTCAGTCAAGTCAATATCTGATTATATATCACGTAACACAAAATTACTAAAATATAACTATTTCTTATAACTTCGAAATTAACTATTTGTTGACTGCAATATTTCTTTAGTTTTGAAAAGTTTTGGTATATGAATAATATTTAGCACGAGTTTGTCGTACTACAGCAAAAATTTGCTTGCATTTTTTTTTTCTTTTTCCTTTTCTTTCCCTAAAGTTGCAAGTTTTTCAATTGAGAATTTACAAGAAATTTTATTTGACACAAAAATATTTTTTCGTTATGAGTAGTTATAATTTTAGAAATTTATTAATTTAATTTATATAATGTCAATGTTTTTATATCCGGATTGGGCCTTGACCCGATCAAGGGGTTGGTCCCTAGGTTGGGTGGTCCGATCAGTAGGTTTGACCGATGGTGTCATGCTAACGTTAGCATGATATAATAAAATTTTAAAACTCTAGTAATTAATAAATTGCCAACATCAACATGGCATCATTTGAAATTGCACTTTAGTAATCCGGTTTAGCCACTGGTTGAACCACGGGTCAATCTGGTCCAATGGTTAAAACAGGTTTTATCCATTCAGTGTACCGAATTTCGATTGGACTTGCCGGGTTTTAAAACCATGTACAATATATGTCTTCTTCTAAGTAAAAATTGCAAAACATATCCACCCTAAAGACAGGTCAAATTTACTATCAGGTCCACATATTAACAATTTTTTAAAGATAACAAAGATCAACACACTCTGGCGGTGTGGAAAATCTCGTTTCCTTACAGAAAAAGAAATGATAGACAGCTTGGGAAATAGCAAAGAAAATTGTTATAGGCAATATTCACGGGAAAAAAAGTCTGAAATCCTTAATTTTTTTTTTTTTTTTTTAAGACCTCAAGGAAGGAATTTTATTGAACAAAAGAAAAATTACACTTAACACCACTAAACTCACGATGCAATTTAAGGATTTAAATTTATGAAAATATTCCCAATGTTGATTAAGGTAGAAAAGTGGCGAAGTTTAATTAAGTCTACATTAACCAATATGGTGGCCTGATAATAAGATTAATTTGATTGAGTTAAAGTTTAATATATGATTTAGACTCTGTATTTGTTGAAAATTCTAATAAAAATAAAACATATATAATAGAGAGAAACTATGAGAGTTTTTATTCTAACGCGGCCTATTGACTAACTCGGTGCAGAAAACTACCTGTAAAATTCTCAGCGAGTGAGATTTTGTTATAAATTTCCAATGGCTCATCAACAGAAAAGAAAGAAGAAAAACCCTACAGTGAGAGCGAGAGTGCAAGTGAGATTTGAGATTTTAACGATGTTCAAATTCCGTTTTAGCAGCAAACCGAAAGCTTCTAGTTCTCAATCAGGTGCTAATGGGGTTGGTGTTGAACAAGAACAACCTCGAAGCGGAGTGCGAAACACATACATGTTTGTTCATAAAAACAACTCTACGGCTGAAGAGATTTCTCCTGGAGTTCCAAGACCAAGTGGTTTGGATCTCTTTGGACGTAACAATCATTTAGCTAGTTCTCTACCAGGTGCTAATGGGGATGGTGTTGAACAAGAAGAACCTCGAAATGGAGTGCGAAATACATACATGTTTGTTCATGACGACAACTCTACGGTTGAAGAGATTTCTCCTGGAGTTCCAAGACCAAGTGCTTTGGATCTCTTCGGACCTAAAAATCATTTAGATGTTTCAGCGGCACAAACAAAAAATGAGCATCCATCTACTCTGAAGCTCTTTGCAAAAAGAAAAAAATAATGAAGAACAAGATCCTTGTCAATTTCAAGTGATAAAAAAAAATTCTCTGGAGGTATAGGTCTTTTGCATTTTCCATCAAACTCTGGGTATAGTTCATTTGTATCAGTTTATTTTTGAGAAAATTTTGATATTTTTGTGGCAATGTCTAGATTCATTAGTTCTATCAATTTAAATTCAAACACAATAAGCTATGAATTTTCAAATATTCAAAGCCCTAAAGTTGGATTTTTTCGTAAGAAAGTGCTCATATGTATGATAAATGTAATATTCAACCATTTACTCGATGGATGATTCTTGTTTCAAGTTCAAATTAAGACTACTCTTTGTTGGTAAGTCTTTTGCATCTTCCATCCAACTCCTAGTTCTATCAATAAAATAAAATCCTCATCCTAAAATAAACAGACTCTAAATAAAGTAAAATTTTTTTAGAGTTTGTTTATGGCACGAGGCGAGTTCATTGTTTATGCTTAATTAAATAGAAAATACAATGAAAACAACAAAATTTAATCAAAATTGTTAAGTGTTGAGCTTAAAAGAAAAAGAAAATGCATATTGAGTTTGTGAATTTCGGATGTTGAGTAGATTAAAGGTTCCAGGTCAGTTGTTATAAAATTAATGCTGAACTATCCGTTGTTGAACATGGTTTTAAAGCCTCATGTCATAGGTTTGAATCTCCATATTTCAACTAAACAAAATATAAATCTGACTTTCATACGATGGAGATTGTTGAACTTTAAAATTTAATCGGATCAAAGCATTATTGTAATACCCCATATTTCTATGTGGATTTTATTTATGTGAATTTGGGGGGTAATGTGTAAGAAATAAGATCTAGTAGGACTGTTAAAGTTTTGTAGGAGGACTTGAGTACAATTAGAAATGTCAAAATCTTTCAGGGACATTTTTAAATTGATTAAAGACAAGGGGTCTTATGATATTGTGACATGCAAGGGCACATGCAAATTTTTCTAGGGGTGAGACTGTAATAAAACAGAACTTTAATTCAAGGATTTGGGGGTGCAAGATGTAATAATCAGAAACTAGGGGATACATGCATAATCGTCCACTGCAAGATGGATTAAAAAACTGAATTGTTGGTAGCTAGTTTTGCCAATGTTGGTTGAAGGATTCTATTAATTTGAAATGAGAAGAAGAAGAACGGGAGAGTGGAGAAAGAGAAGACCAAGAGAGTGAGAGGGGAAAAGGTGACAGAGGGAGAAGGATTTTTGCCTTACCTTCTTTTGTGTAAATTGAAAGAGAGAAAAACAATATTTGAGAAGTGCTTTGTAAGAGAAGAATTTTCGGAGAAATTTTGGAGTAAAGGATAAGAGTTAGACATGCATTTTCAATCCGTTATTGTATTTAATCAATCTTTCATTTCCTCTTTGATTAGATCCTAATCCTTATAACAATTTTGAATCAAATAGGTGAAGAAGACAAGAGGATCTAGCACTTGAGTTGAAAGCAAGGGAAAAAGTCGTGAGTGGACTAGTATTGCATAAACAAGTCATGTTTTCAAAATTCATGCTTGAATGGGTTAATTCATACACTTTAGTTACTGCCCTATATTGGTTTTTATGATATATTTAGCCTATGGAAGGGTTGATTATATTTTGGAAATATGAAACTAAGTAAATTGTTGGCTAAGTGATGAAGTACAAATGGCATACATGTGATTTTTTTTTTTTTTTTTAATATGGAGTTGTAGTTACATGTAACCGGCTGCCCCTTTTGATTTAAAGTGTTGCTGGAATTTACATATATTTATGTTTGTATTGGCTGACCCTTAATTTGAAATGATGCTGGAAATTTTAAGTTTACTATCATTGACATGCTATAATTTTGTTTTGTATTGTGTTCATTGTTCATTGGAAATTTTGGGGCAGAGATATTGTTTGGGTATTGGATTTATTATATATGGTGGGCTGGCCTATTAACTTATTAATAAGGCCTAGTTATTTTATTGGGTATTGGATTTTTACTATTCGGTGGGCTGGCCTATTAATAATATGACCCAGTTTCTTTTGTAAACCCTTTTAATTCTTTCGGTTTGGGCCTTAGGGAAAGTCCCCCCTCTTGAATTAGACTCCTATATTCTGAAGGGGGGAAACTATCATGTTTTCAGAGTTTTGGGGGGTTGACAAGAATCTAAAAGTTTACAAGTTGACTTAAAGATTTAAAAGTATAAGGGTTGATTAAAAAATTTAAAAATATAAGGGGTAATTGAACATTTTACATGGAGATTAATTATGATGTTTTGTTTAAAGGGATTATTAAGAAAAACATTTTCAAAAATATTCACCCTCCTCTTGGGATCCCGAGTCCCTTGGAGCGGCCGGATCTGATGAGATAGGATACCTGGGAGGGGGAGTGACAATTATAATTTAAACTTTCCAACACAATGTAGACTAACTTTGCCACTGCATGATTGGATGCCACCCGAGACTTTTTCCTCTAACTTGTCTCTCCTCTATAGTACCCATTCCCAATCTTCATTTCTCAAAGAATATGCCGTAACAGTTTTAAGTTACCATGTAACTTGGTGTTGCTATTAAGCTCCAATAAAAATTACTTAACATAATTAAGGAAGTCTTGCTGATAACTTATGAAACTTTAATTTAAAGAAATCAGAGATAATAACCCCCAAATAGATTACAAAAAAATTTCTTCATGCAATGTAGACCCTATCTTTCAAAACAAATATATATAACTCACTCTACTGAATCATTTATTGGATCAACTTCTATAACTACTGCCTTAACTCATCTGTAGTGGAATGCCGCTATGGGAGATAAATATCGATCAGGCCACACTTCAAATATGCATATACTTGGAAATAAATGGGTGTTTAAGATCAATTATCAGCATTTAGGATACTTTTTTCATTTATTTTACTGAGAAATCTTAGCAACCATGTCTATAGCATATTGTTAAACCTACTTCCGAATTTCTTATGTAGGATAGAAACAAGAAAAATCTTATTTATGTACTGCTAAGTAATATTAATCACCTATGTTTCTGATAAACATTCATGCAGCAGTCCGAAAATAATTGAGAAAATAGAACTCCATAAAACTAGAAAACAACTGGGCTTGAAACACTCACCTCTTTTGGTACTCAGGGTCGATGCAACCCAGAAATATGAAGCTTCAGGCTGGGAAAGACTGGATGAAAATGCTCTTTGAAAGAGAATCTGAAGTGAACCATCAAGTGGAGAGTCTAATCTAATCTCTCAAAGAGAATCAAAATTATATTTTAAACTGAATGAATAAAATTTTACTTAAGCATCTTGTTCGATACCGGGAATCCTGGTATTGATATTCGCCTCCAAGAAGGAAAATCTAGTATTATGTGACTGTCATGCATATGCATGGTATTAAAAAAAGAATTAACATGGCGTAACCAATATAAAAAGGAGTTTATAAAATTATGGAAAGTATCAAAAGAGTAATGAGTATTTTTTTTTTTTTTTTAATTAAGTAGTATCATTGATAGAGAGAAAAAATGTACAAAGAAGCCATAAAAAAATGACCATCCTACCTCAGGACAGATCTTGGGAAAGAAACAAAAACACAAACCTAATACGCTGAAAACCTGATCTCCTCTTGTTTGTCTATCTTAAACACACGAAAGATAGGACAAGAGGAGAGGCGCAAGCAAAGGAATACAAAGACAAAGACATCCTACCATAGGACATGCCTTGGGATAGGATTCAAAAAAACTTAAACACGACTAAGAACAATAATACATAACATTATTCCTACCTTACAACAATCCTTGGGTTAGGAAAACCCATGTTCGTCACATGTTGGTTTTGAAGATAATCATAGGTAATCTCCAAATCTCCACAAGTTTTATATTGGCCATGAAATATTTCATTTTATTGAGGTCCATAGCCCTATCTCTCACTATGTTCTGAATGTGGTTGTGAATTGTCCAAGCATCCAGCAATATCTCTGTCACATAAGTGGTGAAATTAGGATTTTAATTTTTAATCGAAGAAAGAACAATAGATTAACTTGGTGATCGATGATTAGAACTAACTAGAAGTGAAATTGAGTTGAGTTGAGTTAACTATTTGACTACTCAAGCTTGGCTTGAATGCTACAATACCGAGTTTGAGTTCGAGTTCAATCCTGAGGAATCGAGTTCAAACTTGAATTCGGTACTTTAAAGGGATACTTGAGCTTGAATTCGAGCTCGGTTAATTGAGTTTTCAAGTTCGAGTTCAAATTCGAGCTCAAGCTAATTGAAAAAATCAGAAAAAATTCCAGTAGACAATGAAAGATTTGCCATCTAAAATTTGCTAAAAATTCCAGTGGGATCAACTCTAGTTAATATTTTTAATTCTAAAAATCATTTTTATTATTATCAAACACAAAAAATAAATACAAAATTAAAGATTTATTAACAAAATTTAATAAATTAAAAAAATCAAATTCCATGAACAAATATTTGAAATTTTTTCTTTAAGGTACCCCAGTGACTGGGGCCCAGTCCCACTACAACAAAATCCTCCCTCCATCACTGTATTTCCTATCAAAGATTTCAATAAACATAGTAGGAAAAAAAAAATGCAGGTGTTTGAAGCTAGGAGGAAGACCTGGGAGAGTTTATTAAAACAACCTCTCAAGTTTGAATTTAATTAAAAAGCTATCAAGTTTTAAAGCTCTAACTAAATAGTCCTATTATTGATTAAGGGTAATTAAACTTGATTAGTGCTTAATTATGATTAAAGAAGTATTATGTAATCTTTTCAAAATTATACTATATTCCCACAAACCCGAAATTGTTGCAAACAAACCCAAACACCTTCTTCTTCCTCCCGCCATTAACGCATCTCTACCTCTCGCATCTTCTTCTTCTTCTTAGCTTCGTCTTCTTCTTCCTTCTGCATCTTCTTCTTCTTCCTTCCTTGTACATCTTCTTCTTGCTCATTCCTCTATATCTTCTTGTTCATCCGCCATTAACACTTTCTTCTTCCTCCACCATTAACATCTTCTCCGGCAAAGATCCCCCTCCTCCTCCTCCTGACATTTCATGTAAGTACGTGTATCTCCTTTTTACATTTTATATTTAGATTTACAAAGATTTAATAATGGATGGGGTTTGGGTTATGATTTTGATTTAGTTGTTTAGGTTGTTGGGTTGTGTTTGATGTAATGCAAGTTGAAAGGAGTGAAATTTGTTGAAAATTTGTTCTGGGTATTTATTTTGGGTATGATGGATCGATTGTAGGTGGAGATGACTGAAAATGTGTTCTAGGTATGATGAATCACTTAAGCGATCTGGTAGGTCTGGTAATGTAGCAGATAGATCGCTTAAGCGATCAGGTATGTGGCATATGATCGCTTAAGCGATCTGGTTAAAGTCTGTTGTATGGGAGCAGATCGCTTAAGCGATTAGTAAATGGCATAAGATCGCTTAAGCGATCATGGTTATTTATACTGGATCGCTTAAGCAATCAAGTGTATCGCTTAAGCAATCCAGTATAAATAACCATGATCGCTTAAGCGATACATCAGACCAAATATGCGAATGTGCAGATTCTTTTTAAAATATTTGAACCCTTAGTACAACATTTAAGAATATTGTTTTTCTTGCATTACAGGTAGTTGGCTATTATTATACATGGGACAAGTTGTTTTGGGTGTTGAATATTTTGGTGAGTGGGTGGAGGAAGAAAGTAGGTGGAAGTGGATTGGGAAGAGCAAAGAAGTTATACCAATTGCTGTGAGCACAGAGATTAGTTTTGATGAGTTGATTGATAAAATAATTAGAAGAGGTAATTTGAGTTGCTCGCGTAGTGATATATTTGTGAAGAATATTTTAAGCAGAGCTCCTGAAAATTATAAGGTACCTCCTGCTATATTAAAGTCGGATAAAAGTGTGAAGTTATATATGATTGATATGGCCGATAGTGGTTCGAGGCCGATTTTAAGGGTTTCTTATGTAGAAAAACCGTTGGAAGTTGGTTCCAAGGAAGGGGATAACGAGAATGTAGGCAGAGATTTGCCTAGTTTTAATTTAAACTACGAGGTCATTGATTTGTTAGCTGAAAAATCAAGAGTAGACGGTGAATTGGGTGGTGAGGAGGACAGTATAGAAGAGGTTGGTGATAAGGGCGTAATGAAAATGTTGAGGAGGAGGACCCGTAGATGTTCCCACGATGTAGAGATTCCTTTAAATACAGATTATGCAGAAGGCGTACATTGTGAGGAAGAGAACACTATGCTCGTTTATGTAGGTTCAGAGGGGGCAATTGAGTAGTGAATCAGCTCATGTCTTTCCAGATAGATCAGAGTTGCACATAGGGTATTTATTTGACAATAAAGAGGAAGTGGTGAGGAAGCTAAAACTTGTTGCTGTGAAAGGTAATTTTGAGTTCATCACCAAAAAGTCAAATTCATTGGTGTGACGGTTGCATGTCGTGGACCGAAAGTGCAAGTGGCGGGTTTATTGTAGAAGGTTGGCAGAGTCGGAAAAGTTTATTCTTAGCACATATACCCGTGAGCACCCATGTGGTTTGGGACATATTTCAGGTGAGCATCGACAAGCGTCCGCTGATGTTATTGGACAATTTGTCAAAAGTCGGTTCGTCGAAGGGAAAGGTCCATCTCCTAAAGACATTCAAAGACTTGTGGCACAGAGTTGGGATGTGCTGTTAGTTACTAGAAATGTTGGAAAGGGAGACAACATGCACAAGATTTTGTGAGAGGCACACCAGAGCACGGGTACGCAGTATTAGAAGCATACCGTTATATGCTTGAGTTGACAAACCAAGGTAGCAATACGACTTTGAAGTGGGACAAGAATATGATGTTTAAATATTTTTTTGTTGCTTATGGTTCTGCTATAAGGGGTTTTGTAAACATGAGAAAGATGTTGGCTGTTGATGGTTGCTTTCTAACGGGAAAGTATGGAGGTACATTGTTGGTGGCTACTGCACAGGATAGTGAGAATCACATATATCCTGTTGCATGGTGTGTGGTTGACTTTGAGAATGACGAGTCGTGGACTTGGTTTTTTCAGCAGTTACGTATGATAGTGTCTGACAATGACGAGTTGTGCATAATATCCGATAGGCACAACTCTATAAAGAAGAGGATTGCCAATATTTACCGTCAAGCACATCACGGATTCTGTATGAGGCATCTTGGTGAGAACATAAAACAAAAGTTTAAGTGTGTTGGCCTCCTTCAGACATACTACATGGCAGCAAAAGTTTATCGGGTTGATGAGTTCGAGGAGCACTTCCAGCAAATCCGAATCAAGGATGTTAGAGTTGCTAAGTATCTTGAGCATGATGTTGGTTTCGAGAGATGGAGTAGAGCTTACTTTCCTGGAAGAAGGTTTGATGTCATGACCACGAACATAGCTGAGTCCATAAATTTGAAGTTGTTAATAGAAAGAAAGTTTCCAATAGTTGCACTTTTTGATGCAATCCAAAGGACACTGTCACGGTGGTTCCATGAGCATCGTACAGAGTCAGATAATTTTACTACAACCCTTGCTCCGTCAGCTAAAAAATTATTACGAGAACGTATGGAACTGTCAAATGCACTATTTGCCTATCCTCTTAATGCTCAAGAGTTCACTGTGCGTGGCTATAGTCCGGATGCTCTAGTTAACCTTGTTAGAAAAACTTGCAGTTGTAAAGTGTTTGACATTCAACGTTTACTTTGTCCTCATGCACTAGCAGCACTAAAACACCAACAGAAGCCGGATTTTGGTTCAAGAATTTACATGGAACTTTGCTCCCCTCTCTATATGACAGATCACTACATGCTAGCATATTCAGAAACGATATATCCGGTGCCTCCAGAAGAGCAGAGGGTAGTGCCGCCAGAGGTGGCTGACATTATCCTCCAGCCGCCATTCAAGAAGACACCAAAGGGGAGAAAAAGGGTTAAGCGTATTCCATCAGCCTTTGAGGTTCCCGAAGATGAATAAGTGCTCAATTTGCAAGCAACCTGGCCATAAGAGAAGCAGTTGCCAGAAGTAATTAGGTTCGAAGAAGGATGAAATTGAGGGAGTTGCGAAGGGCAACCGTTGATGAGTTATTGTTTTCAATTATTGATGTTTTAAATTTTATTGCTACCTTTAATAAATTATCCTTTATATTGTGTATTCTTATTACATGGTCTAAATATTTGTTGGTGATTTTAGTTTGGAATTAGGTTGTCAAATTAAGGAAAAAGTATGGAATTAATACGAGTTGGTAATTTTAGTTTGTCAAAATTCAGGAGAAAAGGTGCAAAAGTATACATTGCCTATGATCGCTTAAGCGACTAAGTGTATCGCTTAAGCGACTAAGTGTTTTCGTAACAGGATCGCTTAAGCGATACACAGATCGCTTAATCGACCATAGAAAAAAGACAAGATTCGCTTAAACGATATCACGGATAGCTTAAGCGATCATGCACCTAGGCAGATTTGCTTCTGCCAATCACATGATCGCTTAAGCGATTCTTGTGCAAATGATTTTAAAATTTAACAGATACACCCTCACCTACCCACGATGCCAGATTCTGGCCACCGGAGTTGGAATCTTACAGGGAAAGGGCGTTACAATGCACAGTAGTCGGATCTGGTCGATAGGGCCTCTATACGGCCTTTTCCAGCCAGATCGACCACGGATGTGGTAGGAAAATGCCAGACAATCCACCAGAACTGGCCGTAGACGAATGGAGAAGTCCAGATCTTGCCATCTTTGACAGCCAAATATATGGCCGTCATTGTCGGTCAAAGATAGCCAACATTTGGCCGTCGTTGACCGTCAAAGTCGGACATTTCATTGAAAGTCCATAACGGCAAGATGTGACCTTTTTCGGCCACATCCACGGTGGATCTGATCGAAAAAGGTCACAACTGGCCATTACTAGCCATTTTCGATCGTTTGTTGTTGTCGGCAGTAGCCAGAATCTGGGAAGTTGGGTGGGTGGGGGTGTTTTTGTAAATTTTTAAACTTTTCGGTATTAATGAAATTAATTCACTTAATGGGTCGAAAATTAATTAAAAATATACTAATATTTCGTAAATAATTAAGCAACCAAATATAAAAATATACTGAACGAATCGTAAACCCCATATGTTTAGTATAGCCGTAAACAGGTGCTCTGAACGAATCGTAAACCCCATAGGTTTCATACTGACGTGTAAAAGAACTATATGTTTAATATAAATGTAATAACGAAACAGGTGCTCTGAACGAATTGTAAACCCTATAGGCTTCATACTGACGTGTAAAAGAACTGTATGTTTAATATAAATGTAATAACGGAACAGGTGCTCTGAACGAATCGTAAATCCGATAGGTTTCATACTGACGTGTAAAAGAACTGTATGTTTAATATAAATGTAATAACGGAATAGGTGCTCTGAACGAATCGTAAACCCTATAGGTTTCATACTGGCGTGTAAAAGAACTGTATGTTTAATATAAATGTAATAACGGAACAGATGCTCTGAACGAATCGTAAACCCTATAGGTTTCATACTGACGTGTAAAAGAACTGTATGTTTAATATAAATGTAATAATGGAACAAGTGCTCTGAACGAATCGTAAACCCTATAGGTTTCATACTGACGTGTAAAAGAACTGTATGTTTAATATAAATGTAATAACGGAATAGGTGCTCTGAACGAATCGTAAATCCTATAGGTTTCATATCGGTGTAAAAGAACCGTATGTTTAATATAAATGTAATAACGAAACAGGTGCTCTGAACGAATCATAAACCCTATAGGTTTCATACTGACGTGTAAAAGAATTGTATGTTTTCATACAATTCTTTTACACGTCAGTATGAATTGCATCGCTTAAGCGATTCTTCCTAAAAGACACATAGTCGCTTAAGTGATTTATAATGACATGATAAGCATTCTTCGCCCTAAAGACACGGTAGCTACCCACTTATATCGCTTAAGCGATTCCTCCTAAAAGACACATGGTCGCTTGCGATTTATGATCTGCTATCGGGGCGGCGGAATGACATCTGGTCGAGTCCCATATAGCGCGATTCTTCCTAAAAGACACATGGTCGCTTAAGCGATTTATGATCGCTTAAGCGATCTTTTCCGAGGTAGAATGACATCTGCCCAGACTATGATCTCTTAAGCGATCTTTTCCGAGGCAGAAGGACATCTGGCCAGACTATGATCGCTTAAGCGACCCACTTGTATCGCTTAAGCGATTCTTCCTAAAAGACACATGGTCACTTAAGCGATTTATGACGCTTAAGCGATCTTTTCTAAGGCAGAATGACATCTACCCAGACTATGATCGCTTAAGCGACCCATTTATATCGCTTAAGCGATTCTTCCTAAAATGACATATGCCCACACCTTGGTCGCTTAAGCGATTTAAGATCGCTTAAGCGATCATTTTTTGAAAAGTCTTGGTCGTTTAAGAAAGATATGTGGACAAACAAAAATATCTTATATGGACACACCATATATAGTAAATTGAAACTGCTGATAAATTATCTTATATGGACAAACAAAAATATATCCCAAATATCAGATCCAATTCTTTACAATGATCACACCATACATAGTAAATTATTTACAATTTCCTGTACACTGCCTTTAATTTAGTTTTTGATGCCAAAGAGTTTAGAGTCTACAGTGAATGGTATCAGGGCAGTCCATGCTTGAAAAGATGCCCATGACATCATTCTTCCCAATGCTTTCTGGCTCTGCACTAGCATCCAACAAATTCAAGATGATATCTACAAGGGCGGCTAATATGGTGCCTCCATTGACTTTCTGTGGAGATTGACCATTCCATCTTTCATAAACTACAAGTCAAAAAACTCAGTGTTAGCAGCTGAAGTTATATGGTTTAGAATAAATACAATCAACTCAAAAAACCCAAGTATGAACATCAACATCACATAAACTACAAAATTCAGCGTCCAACATTCATACCCTTTGATTGGGTTCTGGTCACTCAAAACGGATCTATCAGCCCATGGAAGCAGTAGACAGCCCCGCTCCCGACAGTCTGTCATTGTTTCGTCATTCAAGCTGTCCATCGGGCTATTGGCCATGTCGAACTGAATAAATTTCAGGGCATATGCCCCACATTCAGCGCTACAATAGGAAGAAGACATTAGCATTATAATAAACTTATAGAACAATTGTATTATGTAAGTTAATTTTAAACAAAATTTACCTTGACTCATTTATTGGGCAGGTTGAGCGCTGAATTGGCCACTTTCCGATTAGTACCTGATCACCGAAGTGCCCAAACATCCCACTGTCACGCAACAGCCGCGGGAACAATCTGGACAGTGGGTCCAACTCGACCTCCAACTGCTTGTCTCGACAAATAGTTGGGTTGCAGTCAAGGATCTTCAGAAACCCCTCCTCTAGATGCGCAACGACTGCTATCCAGAGCATCTGTTTGACAAGGATGATGCAGTACACTCTTTTAGCAAAGGCCCAACCGTGGCCATATTTGGGCCGATCCCCCTTTACGTACTGCATAATCCTGTCATTAAACCGGAAATCATCGTGGATGCAATCATCATTGTGCGGCTAATCGTTTTCACTTCGGTCCTTTTACTATACTACTAGTAACGACATTTTTAATTAAAGTGCGATATACCGAAACAAGCGTTTGCCCAAATGCCACATCGGTGATAGCACAGTCAGGATACAACAGATCACCATCACTAGTCTGTCGTAGCCTCATCAGTGCTAATATCTCATCGATGTGCTGCATCAAATAAAAACAACAAGATAAGTATGGAAAACACAGGCAAAAATAAGGAAAATTAAGTGAAAATAACTCACCGAGTCCTCAAGCCACGTCCCCCATCGTCAACAACTTCTGAAACCATTCCTGGGGATAATCCCCTGTCTTACACTTTATATGGCCATCACTTCCTGATTCATTGTAATAGGCATAAAAAAGTTTTTTCTTTTCCTCTATTAGCTTATACAAATCGACATTTGAGTCCAATTTCCCTTCCCCACTTCCTCCCCCTTCCTCCATTTTTACATCCCCGCTTCTTTCGCCTCCCACCTCCCCCTCCTCCATTATCACCGCCCCACTTCCACCACCAACCTTCTCCATTTCTGGTTGTTCCTCCATTTGTTGCTTCATTTTCTTCTTCTTTACCTGTGTCACTACCATGTAAGGCGATTTCACAAACTTGCTCTTTCGGCTCTCTCTTTTCAAGCTAGTTTGCACTTCAACCGCCTTTAATTCTCCACTAAGTTCCTCCTCCATTGTACCAACTTCGCCCTCCATTGTACCTACTTCCTCTCCCAGCTTATCCACTTTCTCCTCCACCCTTTTCATTGTTTCTTCCATCTTGTCAAACCTTGCATAAACAGCTGTTGTAAAACTCTCAAACAGGTCGTTTATGAGGTCAACAACCTCATTCTCCCCACGCCGATGTCTCGACAAAGCGGTACTTGTTGTACCAGTTTGCTGAGGCATACGAACCTCTTCCTCCCTCTTCTCCTCCTCATCCTCGGCCCCCCGAGCTTCATTATCCTCAGCATCAATGACATTGTCAAGCAATGGCCCTGCAACTGCCATCACATGCGTGACCCTTTTTAGGTCCCGCATCAGGCGGTCTATCTGTTCATCCCTTTCATCCTCCATTGCTTTGAAAGATGTGACATAGTCCTCTTCCGCTTCATCCCCAATAAGCGGTCGAAAGAGGACGACGACTCCCCGCAATAAGAAATAAAAATCAATCGATTGAAGCAAAATAAAAAAACAACTGCATATTCAAAAGCTTAATCCTTCAATCTTACCCCAGCTGCTTGAATCTCAATCTCTAATTGGCCATAACCCAATGGTTACAGCTCTCGACATGCCACCGCAACATCCTAGGAAATTGCTGTTGCACATTCAAGAGTAAACACTCATGATCGCTTAAGCGATCCTTTTTATCGCTTAAGCGATCATGACTGCGATCACAAGTAAAACAGAATAATCGCTTAAGCGATACAAATGATCGCTTAAGCGAAAGTACAAGCAATATTCCCAAACTACGTACCCTATCTTCGCCGGCCTCCTCCTCGCGCTGGATCCTCCGACGACTCCCTCCTCCCGACTCGCCGGAATCCTCCTCCCGGCCGCACTCGCCCCGACTCCTCGTCTTTAGACCCGCTTTGCTGGTTCTTCCCTCTGTTCTTGTGCCGTCGGCGTCCTCCTGCGTGTGGACCACCTTCACCGGTCGATGATCCACCAGAGTAGCCATTGAACTGCTTGCGCCACCAGAATCTAGGATTCGAAGTGGCGTTGGGCTTCCCTCCTCATTATCGTGTCACTCATGGTTTTGGATTGAATTTGGTGTC
>CM047750.1:11479680-11490234 GCA_026225825.1 Pistacia integerrima
TCACAAATGGTCCCACTTAAAATCCAATCTCCTTGGACTTTTATCGTCTTTTTGTCAGAATTTTCCTAGACATGCATATAACCATACAAATAGCTACTTACTGTCCTAAACCTAGGCTCTGATACCACTTGTTATGCAGCGGAAACATAAACTCTAACGCTAGCTATTGAATATAATAATAACAAGTAATAAAGCATAAATAAATAGCCAAAATTAAATGCAAAAATAAAGAATACCATGAATTAACGAGGTTCGGTATTGAAACCTACGTCCTCGGGCGCTGCAAAAGAAAACTCCACTATCTCCAAAACATTACAAACTTTTGTGCAATATAACAAATACCCAAAACAAAGGGGAGATACAACAAAACTTGTAAACTAAAGGATCCTTAAAGAAAGAACCCTAAACAAAAGAAGTCTAATGAATTACAACTTAGGATACAAATAACAATGATTTAGGTCCTTATATATAGGCCCCAAAAGTTTCTCACTTTTCATTCCCAAGCAATGTGGGACAAACTAACATTTTGGCCTATTACATATAAGTTCCTAAACTTTTTTCCATTATCACTTCTACCCCCATGTGATTTGCTAAATGAGCCATTTTTCCAACAGTTGTCGGCACCGTGATGATTAGCTGATTCATGAAAAAGCGAATCTCTAAGCTGAAACGAATTTTCAGTTTTGATAACCTCAACAAGTTGATGATAGACCGAAAAGACTTAATGAAATCCTTCTTTGTCTCCAATCCTGTTCGGAGGCGGAAGGTGTCTACGGTCTGCCAGATAAACATTTTCCAGAAAGTTGATCTTCCAGTCATCAATTTTCAGAAGACTTCCTTGGTCATCCCCTGAACCTTCGAAGATTTTCAGAGACTCTTTTAGCTTCTTGATGTACTGAGATACTCTTGACTTCACTTGCTAATCTCCAATTTTTAAATCAAGAAGCTGATCTTCTAGTTTCTTTATCACAAGGAAAATGGTTATTTTGGTAGCCGTGGATTGTCCACCTGATTTTAAGAAGTAACTGATCCGTTATAGATATGCAGAATTTCAGATCTACAATTTGTGTTAATTTCATTTAGCCCCTGAGAGAGAGAGAGCTAAATTTAACCCCCCCACAAAAGTACACCCCTGCCCTGACGTTAATAACTTAAAATGGTATTAAAAAAGGTCAATTGAAGTAAACTAAACAGGGTTATTTGCGTCATTTCAAAATATCTAACCCCTTGAATAGAGGGGTATTATGGTCTTTTCGAAATTTAGAAAAAAAAATAAAGATTCTCCCTTCCTTCTCCCTATTCCCCTTTCTCTCTTTCCCCTCTTTCTATTTGATTCTCTTTTCTCCCAACCGTGAGCTCATAATGATGGATATTGAAGATTTTTGGGTTTTTGTTTGCGAATTTGTGGTGATTGATGGAGTTGTATAGGTTGGTGGCCGGATTCACGGAATTGTGTCTGTTGATGGCCGGATTCATGGACTTCGTATGTGTTAATGGTCATTTTACATTATAAAACCTTATTTTAATTCAGTATCTGTAATAGTCCTTTTGCTTCAAAACCTTTTTTGCTTTAACAAAACATAACTTACTATTTATGAGACCCAATGACTTTTGCCATCACTCTTTGCAACCATTTACTCCTCCAGGAAACGCTTGGCTTATTTCTATCTTCCCCTTATTTCTTAGTTTCACCATTTCCTAGTTGTCCTGTTATTATCTCTGTTTTATTTTTATTTACTTTCGCTCCCTTCTGTTTTCAGACTAATAAAAAAACAAAAAACAAAGGTTGAAAATGGCCGAGGCAATCGTAACCCCTATCACAGTTCTTGTTTGGGAGGTTGGCAAGTTGCTGGTTGCTCCGATCGGCAGTCCGTTTATGTACTTGTTCAAGTACAAAAGGAACATCTAAATTCTCGAAGTACAAGTTAGGAGGCTGAAGGATGCAAGAGACGAAGTGGAAGCTAGGGTCGTTTATGCTGAAAGAAACCTGGAAAAGATCAATCAGGGTGTTATCGATTGGCTAGCAGATGTGAACTCCGTCATTCTTGAAACAGAGAAATTGATTCAAAAGCAAGAAAACGACACGCGACGGTTTCAACCAGTTGTGCTTCAACTTGATAACCCGCTACAAGGACGGCAAGAAAGCATATAAAATTAGGTGGACTGGTGTCGAATCAATGCTTCGGCACGAAATCAACTTTGAAGGATTTGGCTATGCTGATAATCCACATGAGACACGGCTGGCTTTGAACAAAGATTATTTGGCTTTCGAATCAAGAAATTCCACTATGAAGAATATATGGGTTGCTTTAAATGATGCAAAAGTAGATATGATTGGGGTTCATGGAATGCGTGGTCTTGGCAAGACCATGCTTGTGCAGGAAGTTGGTTGGCAGGCCAAGAAACACAAGTTCTCTGACGAAATGGTTTTCATAGAGGTAACAGAAACTCCGGATGTAAATAAGATTCAAACAGAAATTGCAGATAAATTAGGTCTACAATACGATAAAGAGAGTGAAAGAGCAAGCACATTTATATGAAAGATTGAAGAATAGTAACAAAATCCTTTTAATTTTAGATAATATTTGGGAAGATCTCGATTTGAAGACTATCAGGATTCCTTCCGGATCTGACCGTAGGGGCTGTAAACTACTACTCACAATAAGAAAAGTAGACGTATTGGAGACTATGGATTGCAGAATTAAAATTTTCGGGATGGGTTTTCTAACTAAAGAAGAAGCTTGGAGACTATTTAAGAAGACTACAGGTAATTAAATTATAGAATTTTTACTTTTCGTTTTTGGCTTTCAACATTTTATCACTTATTTTTATAGTCTTGGCCCTTTTATATCTTTAGAAAAGTTTTATTCAATTTTAATTTGTTCACACATAATTTCTTCGTCTTGGGTTGTGGTTTGATGTGAATAAATACAAATCTATTTTAGTACTCATTTTATAGTTTTGGCCCTTCTAGATCTTTAGAAAAGTTTATAACTTCACTAGTATACTTATAGATAACAGAATCGACTTACAGGGCTAAGGCTATTTTGTAATTGAATGTTAGTCAAATTTTCTAAGCTCTTAGAAATAAGTTTTTTCAGTGGTGAATGGACATGGATGTAGAAGTTTCAATTAATTTTTGAATTGGTTTTATTGGCTTTCACAATAAAGTTAAAAAGAACCTATATCCTTAAGACACCCTTTAAATCTTTTTTAAATAGTAATTGCCTCAATATCATTCTTCTTCCCAAAACACGATTTTAGGTATTCAAATTAAGGGTGAAAAGAAACAAAGACTTAGTTTGTGATTGTTTTAGCTCGATCCAGACAGGTGAGTAACCATTACATTAAAACAAAATTGTAAGCAACATTTCAGCAGTCAAACAGATGGTGAGCGCAATTCTCTTTTCCTAATTGTTGCCAATTACAAGATTTGATGAAATATCTACACTATAATTTTTCCAAGCCAAGAAAAACAATGCACAATTGAACAACAAATTTAGTCTAAAATTTTTACTTGGACTTCCTTGTAGACTTTGACCTTTTCATTTTGTTGCTAGACTTACCTTCAATGCTTGTCCATGTATACCCACTTGGTATTGCAAAAGGGTCTTGTCTCTCAATGTTGTTGCACCCCTCCTGTCGTTGATGACGACGAACACCGCTGCTGCTGCTGCTTGCTCGCCGATTGGCTGCTGCTTCTCCTTAGCCACGACGATGAAGAAGACGACGACGACCATGATGATGATGGGAATGATGAATAATGTGTGTCTGATTTTTTATCATCCTCGGATGAGCCTCTATGGAAATGTCTAGGACTTGAGAGTGGAGTGAAGAATTGTTCTGTTGATTATGGCTCAACAAATTTTGTAAATGTCACCACCACCCTCACCGTAGGGACCACCGGAATCGCCACCTGACCCACACAAACAGACAAACAACCAAATCAAATCAAATCACCCTTTGATCAAACTTTTGCCGGCAAATCAATTCCTACATCAATCCGTTCAGATTCAAAGCTATGTCAAAAAAAGGTAAAAGCTAACCGCTACTCTATTTTGTCAAAATTTAACTATCCACCCCCTGGTCCCACTTCGTTTGACAAAAGGCTCTGATGACGTGGCGGAATCAGGATGTTTCTTTTCCCCGTGGCCCACGACAGGGGTAACATTTAGGACCCACTCGCCATACCCCAAAAGAAAAGAAACCTCGGAAGATCATCTGGGTCCCACACACCTATCACACCGTCCAAAGACTTCCACGTCGCATCATAAAACAAACATAGACCAACCCCAAAGCTTCTCCTCTAATCAGAGAAGAGTATCAAGCAAAAGCATCAAAAGTACATAATTAAAGCAAAGCAAAACACTGGACCCCACATGACCCCACAATTTTAAACTAAATTTATTAAATTTCCAAAAATGCCCTTACCTTAACCGGGAAAGTCCCGGACGGGAACTTAGTTGTCAACAGTTCACTCAACCGTCGCACAGCCTTCACTTTATTCGCCAAAATATCAAGTAACGGAAGTAACTCCTCCGTCTCTAACGGAAACTGTTCCGTTAACCAAACCGACGGTCGTAAACTTATCCACCTGATGGGCCTGATTTAACTAACTGGTTTTCATTTGTTGTTTGTTGTTTGAACCCATTAAAAAAAAAAAAAAACCATAATAAATAAAATTCATTAAATAAAGTTATATGCACATCATCTTCAAGAATTAATATTATCTTCTTCTAGTATTTTAAAATTATTCTCAATGAATTAACTTCCTCAAAGCTATGAAATTTCAAATAAAATTGCATATATACCAAACCAAACCAAAATGAAGGATTGTTAATCTACAAAACATAAAAACAGTAAGATCAAAAATATAAAATATTAATTTGTTTATGTACAAGAAGGAAATGAAAGGGTTTTAGTGAGATGAATGGTAAAATATTCTACTATATCAAACTTATTTTTCTTATTTTAATAAATATTTGTATTTCCTGTAAGACTTGATGTGGCCACATACCACAATGATGTAATTTATGATGATTTAAATGAGTTATTCAATTGCCTCTCTTGATCTTTGATGGGAGGTTAAAAGCAGTTGATTTGATGAGAGTTCCTTGGTTTTTAGCCAAGTCATTTATAAGAATAGCATCTTCTCCATCAAAGAGATATCGCAAAAACACAAAAGGTTTTGGAGGCATAGGCTAGAAAACATCTCTCAAACACTCACTCACAGATCATTCAAGCTTAGACTTTCTACAACACTTGAACAATATAGCGAGAGATAAGTGATTAAATTCCGTATTACATTACACGTGTAATGTACTACATTTGGCAACTTCCAAGGCTTGCATAAAAGAGTCGCAGTTGATTTTAAAGGGATATTTTCCAATATGGGCAAATTCGTTGTAATTGACCGAATTGTTTTTGAGTAAAATTATTTCAATAGATAAAATGCACCGTGATCATAAAACTATGAATTATACAAAACTTAATTAAATTTGTTGGCAGAAAAAGCAACAAATTTGAGGTATCCAGTTTCTATTATGTCAAATCAATCTCAATCATTAACCACTATTTTTATACGTCGAGTTAGTAGAGGTATAAATATTAAAATTTCACTTACATTACATCCACTTCATGTCATGTAAATATATTTTATATTGTGCAAGCAGTCGAGATTAATAATTATTTTATAAATATATATTAATCAAAAGAGAATCTCATAAATTCAATTAATTATCGTCAAACGTTCTAATATTTTGAATTATCTCTCAACTTTTTTTTTTTTTCCCCAACCTCATTGAATTTCCACCACAAAATTCCATGGATAATAATCAGTTAATCACTACTGGGTGATTCTATTAGAGTCACACACCGACTAAACACGCTCAAGCCTAATGGTTTATAAGAGGGGGTAATCCTCTCATTTAATAAGGTCTTACTGGGTAATGAGTTAGACCCATCTCAAATTCTATCAGACTTATCGATCAACTAAGACTCTTAGTATATTATTCAAGATGTCTTGAATTCGATCCATTTGGTTTAAGGAGATTTATCCGACCGTTAACTTCATGATCATAAGAGATTAATTGGACTCTTAGTATATTATTCAAGATGTCTTGAATTCGATCCACTTGGTTTGTTAATAAGGGTTGCCACTAAGAGGATTTATCCGACCATCAACGTCAGGATCCTAAGAGATTAATTGGACTCTTAGTATATTATTCAAGATGTCTTGAATTCGATCCACTTGATTTGTTAATAAGGGTTGTCACTAAGAGGATTTATCCGACCATCAACTTCAGGATCCTAAGAGATTAATTGGACTCTTAGTATATTATTCAAGATGTCTTGAATTCGATCCACTTAGTTTGTTAATAAGGGTTACCACTAAGAGGATTTATCTGACCATCAACTTCAGAATCCTAAGAGATTAATTGGACTCTTAGTATATTATTCAAGATGTCTTGAATTCGATCCACTTGATTTGTTAATAAGGGTTGTCACTAAGAGGATTTATCCGACCATCAACTTCAGGATCTAAGAGATTAATTGGACTCTTAGTATATTATTCAAGATGTCTTGAATTCGATCCACTTAGCTTGTTAATAAGGGTTGCCACTAAGAAGATTTATCTGACCATCAACTTCAGAATCCTAAGAGATTAATTGCACTCTTAATATATTATTTAAGATGTCTTGAATTCGATCCACTTGGTTTGTTAATAAGAGTTGTCACTAAGAGGATTTATCTGACCATTAATTTTAAGATCCTAAAAGATTAATTGAGGTGTACGTAAATTGGTTTAGATACCTTTTGTTAAAAAATAAATAAACAAATAAATAAATTCTGTGAATAATAATCCTGGGCCAACCCCAATTGTCGTTGGTAGAAAATAATTAATTTGGAGAGAATTCTCTTTCACATGCATCCAATTTTTCATGTACCTTTCTCTTTAATAATCATGGCATAATTTTTACAACAATTGGCACGTTTTAAAGAAAAACAGGTTCCGTCTGAACAACATCTTATCATAGTCTCGATTTCTCCATCTTTTGTTTTCCTTGCCCTTTTAATATTTGGACTTTTGTTGATGGCTCAAGTGGTGGGTCTCCATCTTAAAATCAATGGATTGATGTTTTGTGTAATTATTTTCTTTTTAGACACGTGGTCTTTAGTTTAAACTTTAATTTTAATTTTATTTTATATTAGAATAAGTAAAAAAGTTCAAAGATGAAATACTTTTATGTATCATATCATATCAAATGCAGGTCAATTATTGATGCCCAAGCGGTGGGGTCCACTTTTATTGAAAATGAAATTGGGAATACAAGAAAATGCTTTTACAAACACGTTTTGCCGTTTTGGTGCTTGGAAACTTTATAGAAACGACTTTGGATCCACCTGGAATTAGCAAGTACTCAAGTGCTTTCTTCGTCTTTTCTTCCTTCAATCTTCTTTTACTTTTACTTTTATTCGTGTTCACGTGGTGGGTCTCCACTGTAATCAACTATTCACATTAAATTTAAAAATCAAAAGACTCTCTTCTTCTTCTTCATTTTTCTTCTATCCCTCAATTTTCAGAAATCACTCAAAAACACTCTCACTCAAACCTCTCTCACCCCTTCAGATACCACTTAAAATACTTTTCCCCCTATTCTTGTTCTGTTATTTGATTTTGCACCTGTTATTGTTTCTGTTTTATTTTTTACTTATTTTTTATATTTTTCAAACTTGAGGAAGAAGTGAAGGAGAAAAAAAAGTGTTAAAATGGCTGTAGAAATTATTAGGGAGTACCGCAAGGGTGCCGGGAGTTTTGTTCTGGATCTTGTCAGGTGCTTGGCTGCCCCTGATTGGGCGTCCATTTAAGTACTTGTGGAATTACAACACCAACTTCATAAATCTCGAAAAAGAAGTTGATAAGCTGAAGGATGCAAGAGTCAAAGTGCAGCGTAAGGTTGATGCTGCTATAAACAACGTGGAAGAGATTGAAGAGACTGTGGAGAAGTGGCAGAAGGATGTCGATTCCATCATTGGTGAAGCAGAGCAGTTGATTCAGGAGAAAGCAAACAACCCGCATTGTTTCAAGGGATTGTGCCCCAACTGGATCATCCACTACAAACATAGCAAGAAAGCATTCAAGTTAAAGGAGAATGATATCAGTCAACTCCTAGATAAGGAATTCAATGAAGTTTCTTATCCTACTAATCCCACCAGAGATATGGCTTAGATCTAACAAAGATTACGTGGCCTTGGAATCCAGAACTTCCACTTTGAAGAATGTTCGGGATGCATTGAATGATGACAATATCTACATGATCGGTGTTTATGGGATGGGAGGTCTCGGCAAGACCACGCTTGTGCAGGAAGTTGGTAGGGAAAGCCATGGAAGAACGACTCTTTGATGACATGGTTTTTCATAGAAGTAACAGAAACTCCAAATATAGAGACCATTCAACTGAAAATTGCTAAAAAATTAGGTCTCGAATTGGGTAAGGAGAGTGAAGTAGCAGATAAGGCAAATAAGTTATATGCCAGATTGAAGATGAGTAAGAAGGATGAGAAGGGTGAGAAGGGTAAGAAGGATGAGAAGGATATGAGGCCTGTGAGAATTCTTTTGATTCTAGATAATATCTGGAAAGATCTTGATTTAGCGACTGTGGGGAATTCCATCGGGAGGGATGATCGTGGTGGATGTAAAAAATTACTGCTCACACAGAGTCCGTGATGTGTTGGATAGGATGGGTTCTACCAATAATTTCACGATGGGTACTTTAAACGAAGAAGAAGCTTGGAACCTATTCCAGAAGATGGCAGGAAATTTAAGTTACAGAATTTTCACTTTTCATCAATTATATTTTATTGATTTTAATAATTTCTTTTTACTCGTACTACAGTCATGGCCCTTCTACAAAATCTGAGTTATGGTTTGATGTGAATAAATAGAACACTTAAGTAACATTCAGATTTATAGCTTGAAACAATATCATTTTAAACTCAAACGGTAGTCGAGATAATTCCTTTCTTCCTTGTGGTTCGAGTCTATTGACATTTAAGAACAATAATTTCAAATACTAAATACTATAGGGTGCATTTGGTTTGTAGGATTTGAAAATTAATAAAAATACTTCATAGGTTTGTTTATTTATTAAACACTCTTATAATAAAATATTAAAAATTAACAAAAACACTCATACTCACCTATTAAATACCGATAGTCGGCCACCATCGTCAGGAGGGTGGCCTCGATCATCAGATGACGGCCAACGGCCCAATCCGGCCTAGAATCCCTAAGGCCGGTCGGGTGCGTCAATAATGACATTTTCCCTCCGGCGGATCCACGATGGATATGGTCGGAAAATGTCAAATCTACGACTAGATATGACCACATTTAGTCGTCAATTGCAAAGTTTGTTTATTCTCTAATTAAATATCTTGAAAATCAAAGTTTTATGTTTAATTCTAATATGCAGAAACAATTCTAACTTAGGGTTATTGTCTAATTACAAGCTAGTCTAATTTTATTTAAACTGTTCTTTCTAACCAAACTCTTAACAAACACCATACTTTTTTCCTTAGGAAAATAAGTTTTTTTTTTTTTTTTTAAAGAAATTTGAGGAAAAAAATTGAAAGAAAAATAAAAAGGTTATCATACAAATCACCTTTGGTGTTGGGGCTGCTGGTGGGGTTTGGCTGGGGAAAGTGGGGTGTGCAATCTTTTTAATTTTTTCTAATATTTCTAAGATTAAATCTAATTACAGAAATCCCCACTATGATGTTATAAAAAACAAAACAACCCTGACCTTAGTTAGCCATTATAACTTTTGACACCTAACAATGATATAGCAATGGAAAATGTGGCATAAAAGGAAAGACTTAATTGCCCTTTTTATATAAAATATTAAGGGCTAGAAAGGTAATTTCAAATATTAAATCTTTTTTTATCTTTTAAATGTAACTCATTTATATTTTAATCTGTTTATTTTTAATTTTTAATTTTTTTAACATGTAATAACCGAATTTTTCTCTCTTTTTTTTTTCTTATTTTTAATATGATCATAAAAATAATTTAATAACTGTAATTTTTTCTTTTAAATTCGTAGACTATTTTTTCTCTCTTTTTATTCATTTTTTTAATCTGATTCTTTTGGAACATAGTCCCAATAACCTTTTATTTTTCCTTTCCTAACCTCCTCTCTCTCTCTCTCTCTCTCTCTCTCTCTCTCCTATATATATATATATATATATATATATATATATATATATATATATATATATATATATATATATATTAATGTTATTTTGCTATAGTTATGTATACAACATAAATATAATTTTCTACTAATCAATAAATTTAGTAGTGTAAATTTTTAACTTGAATATACAAATTTCGTGTACTAATAAATGGTAGTATTTTGCGTTTACAATGTTATTCAAAAACTTTGAGTGACACTAGGTGACCACTTATCTTTATCTTGCTAGCCTCCAATTATAAATTTTTACATAAATACAATTTTATTGATCCTTCGACAAAATTTGTTACACCTTAGATCC